>JARFXV010002210.1:70000-80336 GCA_031761425.1 Cosmopolites sordidus | reverse complement strand
GGTGAAAGATTTCAAAGAATAAGAAAATAAGAATAATTTGAAAGATATTAAAATTACGGAGGACCGCTACCAAAGAAGATGGGATTCGCACATGATGGCAAATTACTGATGGAGTTTAAAGAGGGACTGTTCCAAAATACATTCAAGAATGCCACAGAAAAGCTTTTGGAGTGTTCAGTAACTAATTGTTTTCATCGATGACTTTTTCCTCTATCTTTGTATACAATAATATTTGTATAATATAATAAAAACTCTGTGTTTAGTTTTTTTTATTTGATACATCGATTTAACTAAAAATAGTGTAACGTATATTTCACTAAAATGTTATATCTTGGAAATTTGAGCTCCTAGGCCAAAGTTAATGCCGTATTTGAATTCCGGGCATCAAATTAGTCTGAAATCGCTGTTGGACCGTGTTATTAGCAAATATTTACTTTTTAACATGCTTTTATTAACTTGACATACATCTATCTATGTAACGGATCCTTAGAAAGTCCTTTTCACCCACTTCAAAACGTCAGATTAAATTGAAACTTTGCAAACTTATCAAGGACCGATAACAATACAATAATTTAATAAGTTCGTCCCATTATCCTGAACAGGATCGTTAGGATCAAGAATTTGCTTTCGGAGAGGGAGCCTGAGACAAGGTTACAACGCCCAAGGAAGGCAGTAGGCGCACAAATTACCCACTCCCGCCAAGGGTGCGTAGTGACGAAAAATAAATAATAGTCTAAAAAACTAAAAAAACATGCTTCTATAGCAGATCGAACTAAAAAATTAAAAATAAATTATAGTTTTAAAAAACTAAAAAACACGCTTTAATGGTAAACCGAACTAAGAAGTAAAAAATAATTTTTAATATAAGTGATGAACGAGAAAATTAATGTGTCATTGTGAAAAAAGCGTGGGGTGCTCGATGTCAGCTGTTATAAATATTGCATCAGTACCATTTCTATAAGTAGAGTTAGTATGAAAATATGGTTCAAAGCACCCCACGCTTTTTTACAATGACACATTAACTTTCTCGTTCATCACTTTATTCTTATAGTAAAAATAATTTTATTTTAACTTTTCAGTTCGGTTTACCATTAAAGCGCGTTTTTTAGTTTTTTTAAACTATAATTTATTTAAATTTAAGATTTCTTAATCCCCAGAGGATTATCACAATTTTTCCGTTTAGTTCATTTATTTATCAGTTTAATCTTGCGGATTTCATTATAAGAAAAAATAAGTGTTTTTTTGAGAATAAAAAAGACGATTAATGTTTTCGTTGCACACATACGGGAGGAGTTGTATCAATATGAAGTTGATTTAGTTCGGCGCGACATAAAGAACTCGTCATTCAACGGAGTGGGTCATGCTCTATCATGAACAAAAAAGGACTCATTCTGAGAATAGATCGAATTTCTAGAAGACTACAAAATCAATTGCTGAGGAAGTTAAAGTGTAAAACAAGAGTTAAGAATGATATTAAAAATTCTTAAAATTATTAAAAACATCTAAAAATATTGCAAGTGAAAGGTTAAAAAGAAAACAACCTTCAAAAACTCGCCCCAAATTAGCCCGAATGGTTTTCGCTGAGAAGGTTCTATCATGGACTAAGCAGTGGAAAGAAATCATTTTTTTCTCGCAAGAAAAAAATTAATTTGGATGGGCCTGGGGGTTGTTTCTTTTATTTTCATGATCTCAGGAAAGAAGAAAAAATTTATCCAGACGACAAGCAACCAATAAAAACTAAACCAGCAATCGATAGCAGTGGCTAAAAATATCCACCACTATTGAAAACAATATGAATGAAATTATTGATTGTTTTGCTCGTTACTTTGTGATAGTTCATTTTTTAAAAAGACTGTTTTTGAGAATGTAAAGTCGTTTTACGAAATTATAGTCACACATATTTTGTATAAAAATAAAAGTGATAGATAGCAAAGTAAAAAATTGTTTTATTCCTTTTTTAAAATATGAATGAAAATTTAAAATCAAACCTAAAATATCAGATTATAACTTGGAAAATATAAATGAAAAGAACACTAACTTAATGGCGTATGAAAACAGAATAATGAAGTAATAAATAAGGAAGTGAAAATCGACAACCAAAAAATATTACTAATCTCAAACAAAAAAGGAGACATTGCACTAACGAAGATAACACCAAAGAAAACAGAGGTCTTGGCAGAAATAGACCGAGAAGTTCTAAGTTCTAACTTGATGTCAGGCAAAGAAAGTATCAAAGATCACAGAACATAAAAATTGTATTGACATTACATTAAACGAAAATGCACACATTATAGAGAAACATATTTGTTTGGCTGGTACCAACTAAAGTACTATCGCCAAAAACACAGGTCAACAAATCTAAACTTTTTTAAGGTAACATTGATGAAAATAGGTGTATATGAAGTATTTTGTAGCTCTAAATCCAAAAATGATAAGCTAATTACTGTAACAAGTACAACTTTTTTTTGTTACAAGGGGTCGGTGGTGGGGAAAAAAGAAGGCGACATATTTTTACAATCTAATATTTATTTAACATAAACATGTATAAAGTGTTAAATATATACAAAGACATTACTTACTCACGAGGATTATGTGAATAAAAAACATATTATATGAGATTACTTTCACTTTTCCTCTAGTGTTCTGTACCATCATCTCTTTTTAAAAACCAGCAGTAGCCGCCATACATAGATGGCTACCAGTGTCCCTGGTAGTTTGCTTCCATCGTCCTGATGTCCTGGTGAAACCTCTTTCCTTGCTCGTGGCTTAGTGCATCCAAATTTTCCGGAAAAAAATCCAAATGGGAGTGTAAAATTATGTATTTTTAAGATTTTCGACACCCTAGTATTTCATAAGCTTTCACGAGTTCATCTATGAGATTTTTATCGTTTTCATCTTTATAATTGTCCAGAAATCGTTTTTCTACACTTACAATTTTTTCATTAGTCCAAACTTAATATGGAGGGGCGGCGAAGGAAGCACATTGTTTGGGTTAACAATGGGGGCATATTTTATGTTTGAACTACCAGATTCAAAAGAAGTTTTATGAGGCCTTCATTTTCTTGTGGTGTTCTTTCTGTAGTGTTGTTTTCTTGCACTACTATCCCATAAACACAAAAAAAACAGTAATACTTTGTAAAGCCCCCTTGTGGTCCTAGCAATATACCTATCACTTTTAAATCCCCACAAATATTCCACTGATAATGTTCATATTTAATGCGATTTAGTATGATTGCTAAGTGGTCATAGATTTCTTTCATTGTCACTGAATGGGCTAAAGGAATAGATAAGTTTTTGTTTCCATTAAGAATCAAGACTGCTTTTAGGCTGTATTTCTATTAATTTATGAAAATACGCCATTCGAAAGGTACATGTTCCATATTAAGCTTAATTCCATTAATCATTCATTAAACCATCAATATCACAACAAACACATAGCGATCCTTACATTTTATAAAAACTTGAAAATGTTACATTTCATTTTCGGTAAAGTAAACCACTTGCATTTTTATCTAACACGTTCCACTGTTGAAGTCTGGAACCAAGAAGTTCCGATTTTTGATTTGACAATCCCAGGTCATATACTAAATTATTTAATTCATTCTGAGTTATTAAGTGAGGTTCACTGGTAGTTGTTAAAAATGTTGGGTCACAACTGATGTTCTCAGGAAGTTGTGGATCAGATCCTGATGAAGAATTAGAATCACCGAGAAACATGTTGTCCAGATATAAAGGCACAATCGGTACTGGGAGTTCTTGGCTATGTGAAACTGGCTAAGTGCAGAAGGCAAATTTGGATACTGAATTGTGTCCCTTTACATTTTTGAAATCAACTCTGTTTTAGTGATACAAAAGTAGCAATCACTTATATGGTCAGTAGGTTCTCTCCACATCATAGAAACAGCAATCGACATAGAATTTTTCTTGCGATGCATCCACTGCACTAAATTTACGTGACAACTCACGAATCAAACATGTCCAATTTTTATCTTGATCTCCAATTTAGCACTTAACATGTAAAAGACAGGCTTTTATCTACCTTGTTGGATCTACCTTGGATCTACCTTGTGACTGTAAAATAATCCGCGTAAACAACAAAACTTATCCGCTGGTTTTTGCAAAATCGACGACTAAAACTTGCCATTTTATATAAAATTGACTTAAACACTTGACTGTAGTATAGACGAGACAGAAATAAACTAAACTATAGAAAACAATAAAACTACTCTTAAAGGTTCGTAGAATACTGCGAAAATATCCCCTCTATGGTCGTGTGGTAATTCCTACATTGTTCAGTCCAAAGTCAGGTCAGGTCAGGACAAAGTCAGGTCGGGATAAATAATTTCAATAACCCCATGATATAAAGGAGAAGCAGGACCTTGAAAATGAGACGTGCTAGGCCATTTATCTGAAAAGCTGTTTTAACAACTACCTACCTAAATAAAACACAAAAAAAACATTCTCATTAATGTTACGAAAATCATACCGACCTGTGTAGTAGAAGGAAAAATAAAAGAGAAAATAGCAAATACTTCGGAGGAAACACAATTCACATAAGTTTCGTAAACCTAGGGAAGGCTGAAAAATGTAGCTTTAAAATAACTGACGTACGGCGGGAAAAAAAATATTTTGCAGAAAAAACTTGAATACCGAATTGAAAAAAGATCATCATAAACATAAAGTCACAGAAGACAAAATCTGATACTAATTGGCTTTACATTAGTTCGAAAACCCACAACATCGAACAAGTGAGAAGCTTGAAATATTTATCTGACAGAAATTAATATATTCAAAGCCCGATAGAACCTCAAAGAAATACATTTGACTATCACTTCTACACATTTAATATTCCACTCGATGGCAAAACCTACAAGAACAAACGTCCATCTCTATTACCTCAGCACGAACGATAAAACAAGCATTTATTTCTCAATATTAGGTATTTATTTCTTTTCGGACCGCGCGTATTGAGGATGCCGGCCACGAAAGCCCTCTCGACCGTATAAATTACAGCTTGAGTGAAAGGTATACAAACAGTAAGCCTATTTTACATTTACCAACATTTTAACGCCGTCAGAATAATAAAGAATGCTGTTATCTGGAATTTTAAAACTTTTCCGTGTTCTGTTGTGTGAAGCAGCCTAGTAGGATGGTTTTATTTGTTTTTAATCAGCTCTTTTGTCATGTTTGCTTATCGTTATTATAATAAGTTTTCGAATAAGAGTGTCAGAACTTTGAAACGTAATAGCGCCAACACTATTTGAAATGAAAATGTCACTCATAAACTGCTGTGTTCAGTACATTGTGTTAATTCACCATGGCAGCATACACGAATTATGCTATAGAGCTGTTAGAAGATGATTTCCACTTTGGGGAAAAATATTCAGGCCACCACTGAAAATATACCATGCGATATATGTGAAATAGTGATCGAAAATTGAACCCGGAATGCCTTCCACCAGACGAAGCCGAGAAAAACATTTGAACGATATTACTTTCCAAACAAGATAAAAAAAATCATAGACAAAAGGATTATCACTTGGAGTTATCATTGTGCCCCATTATATAGCTCTGACACTCTTCTTAGGTAACCTTTTATTAACGCGCAATATATACGAAAGGGTATTGGTAAAGAGTTGATCTTCAATTAACTTTAATGTCATGAATAAATTGAGATATTAGGTTAAGATGAATTGTCATCCAGTATCTGTTTTGAAAAGATTGTCTGATATAGAAATATTTGACAGGTCAACAACATCAAAAGATTATTGTCAATCTTACCAAATCATTACAAACTGAATTGCTTAACTTGAAATTGAATGAAATATGTTACGAGCTAGAAGACCGATTTCTGTAACAATGCAAGACAACGTTGATTAGATTTATTTTTATTAACAAATATTCATCAATTCTTCTATTGGAACCCGCGCGCACACACCCGCGCGGACACAAACACCCGCGCGCACACAAACATCCGCACGCACACACTCACGCATGCGCACATCCGCACACACGCACACACACCCGCACACACGCACACACACCCGCACACACGCACGAACGCGCACACACGCACACCCGCACGCACGCACACACGCACACACGCACACACGCACACAGGCACACACACACGCACGCACGCACGCACACACGCACACACGCACACACGCACACACGCACACACGCACACACGCATTTAATTAATTTAAACTGTACGTATTTTATATTTAACACCAAATTGTGCCAACAAAGGAAAGATACGCCAATGTGCTCTCCAATTAGTTCAATATTGCCAACTATTATGATGGATCATGTATTTCTACAAGCAATTGGGAAGTTGCCGTTTCAGTTCCCATTCATTTACAAATATGCCGACGATGTAATTTGTGCAGTTCCCAATGAACATATAGAAGTAACGTAACGTAAAGACATTCAGTTCACATTAGAAAAAGAGACGAACAATTATGTACATTTTCTGGTCATCAAGGTAATAAGATTACAGAACAACGATGTAATATTGGATTGCTACCAGAAACCCACTGCAGCAGATAGATTCATCAACTACCATTCAAGTCACTCCAGGATCATATGGATCAGCCACAGCCACAGTTACAAAAAAAATTAAAAATTCTTTATGAATTGTTTCTGAACAATAGTTACCCAAAAAATATATTGAAACAGTTGATATACAACACACAATTCTATGATGGCCCTTTAGAAGATAACAGGTCAGAAGCAATTTACAAAAAAATCCTACAAGTGAATGGTCTATCCCAAGCGGTGACATAAGTATTTAAGGACTTTCCTCGCATAAAAATCAGTCCATACAACCAACTAACGGTTGCCAATCTGTTCACTAAAGCGGTTCACTAAGAACTCATTCCAATCGGTCTACAATCAAATGTAATTTATAAACTGACCAGCTAAATTGTGAACAGTCTTATATAGGACAGACAGTGGCTTAAACAGAGACAAGAGAGAGTCAGTGGCTTAAACAGAGAATGACACTGCACAAGAGTCACTGGCGTAACCATAACAACAGATGTGCTATGGTTGACCATTTCCTCAGTACTAGAAATAGTGTATATATATATATATATATATATATATATATATATATATATATATATATATATATATATATATATATATATATATAGCACCCGCATTTTAGCACCTAGCAACCGCATTTTAGATTTGTAAAATCTCAACGTTTCGGCTTCTTTGAAGGCAATATCAAGAGAATGTAGTTGATTTGCTCCGAGGTCTCAATTTGCCTCCTCCAAAGGGCTCACAACTAGAAAAGAACGTGTTCGCCGCGACCTCTTCATTAATAAGTAAGTTTGGGGGTGGGAAGCTCGGTTGAGGGGTCGGGGTGAGAGAAGACGTTTGATTGCAATGGTTTTGCATAGGCAATTTGGAAATAAGGGGTTTCCATGTGGAAATAAGGGGTTTCCAACCCCAGAACATTCCACATTTCCATGTGGGGCATGTTCTGGGATTGGTAAAGCAGAGATACGATGAGTAATTTAAAGCAGTTAGTCGCTAATTACTGAAAAAATGGACTGTTTATTATAATAAATAAAAACCTGACTGTTCCTATTAAAATCTATGTAACACTATCGATGGCCCTTGGTGCTTTCTAGGTGGCGCTACTAGTGCTCCATACACGACCGGAGTGAGAGTTATTAATTGTGCACTATTGCCCGAAACACCATGTATTTGGAATTCAAGACCGTCGTCCCTCTTGTTTAGGCAGTCTGGGCGTTTTTCGATCTCAATTGTTTTACGAATTATGCAGCGTTTGCAGGAATATATAGACGCGATTGCTTTCACCTTGTCGAAATCTATTTTGTAACCCTTTGGATATGATGTTCTGCTAGGGTTGAGGAAAGATTTGATTTTCAGACGGCAAGAGAATGCTGGTATATTCAATAATGTATACGTTTCTTGGTTTAGCCAATATATGATTGGGACCAGCCAGAAGAAGGAATCTCATATACACCATGTGGCCATTGTGAAATTTATCTCTCACCGGCCTAAGGAAACTGGATATATTTATTTCTGTTGTAAATATCGTTTCGATATTACGAGATCTGAATACGTGGAAAATTTTATCGGTAACTCTCTTGATATATGGCAGAGAAACTTTGAGTTTTTGGGATAACTATCTAATGGATTGGTGGATATGACTTTTTGCCTGAAATTTAACAATATACCTTTTTATTCGAAGCCAATCATAGCCATTTTGACTTAGTGCCGTTTCTAGGAAATTAAGTTCTGTTTGCCTGTGTTCCTTGTTTGATAATCTTAAAGATCTTGTAAGTAAAGTTTTGACCACCGAATTTAATTGGAATGTATGATGATGCTAATTCGCATTTAGATAACGGTTTGTGTGGGTAGGTTTACGATATACTGAATAAGAGAAACTTTGGTTTGGTCTTTTTGATATTAGAATGTTAACAGGGCAGGCAGAATTGTTTTCAGTCTAAATTGTAAATTGGAAAAAAATATCCATTAAAAAACGATATACATCTAGGGATGGATACCGTTCAAATGCGAAAGAAACAGATTTAGAAATTGAATTCCTTGTGGCTAAATGACGAAGGTATCCTCTACATATCTGAACCAGCATATAGGTTTCAACGGACCGCTGTTAATGGCTTGAGTTTCAAAATGTTCCATAAAAATATTGCCTATGACCGGAGAGAGAAGGGAACTAATAAGAGCTCCACGAATCTGTTTAAAGAATTTATTTTTCAAGAAAAAATATGTAATCGACATGCAGTGTTGAATACGACTAAGAATATGCGTTAATATGTGGTATTTGTTTTTCAGAATGTCTAGGGTATCTGGAAGGAGGATGTTTGTAAATAACGAGACAATATCGACAATTTCATGATAACATGGTTAGCGAAACGCGCGTCAAGAAGAAAAAAAACGAATTTAATATTTAGTTGTAAATCACTTCGAGTTTAACAAATATTCACATTAATAGTACGGAAGTAATGTGATGAAACTGTTCCAAATTGTCTAGTTTGTCAAAATTATGGGCCTGCCCACAAGTCTCTAATTATTCTGACCAAATTAATCGAAAACGCTCAGAAATAATCGACCATTCGCCATATTCTCCAAATTTAGTTTCATCTGATTATTTTTTACCTGTATCTTTCGATACCCATGTATCCGAAACACATGGTAACTCAATACGATAAATAATGATTTAGAACTGTGGTGTAATTGTAAAAATGATAGAGTCTTTTGTAATTATTAAATATATTTGTAGACGTTTTTTTAAACTGTATAAGTCGATCGAGCAAAAAGTGTATATTAAATTTTGTCTAAAAAAAACGAAATTTTTTCTTCTGAGGCACTAAAAATGTTAAGAAACTGCTACAACGATTTTAGTGATGGTAGAAAAACAGTTGAAGATCAACTTCGATCAGGAAGACTTTCCACGTCAATCAACATAGGAAACATTATCAAAATCAAAGAACTTGTACAGAATAATCGCCGATCAAGTAAGAGAGGCCATTTGTTATTCTCAATGCTTGTCTAAAGACTGAAACTCCCAACAAACGGGACACAAACAATCGGATGTACTTCCGGACTAATAGTCCAACCAGTATATATATATATATATATATATATATATATATATATATATATATATATATATATATATATATATATATATCATCACCCCTTATCGATCCACTGCAGGATGAAGGCCTCTTCAGCATGCTTCAACCTTCACGGTCCTGGGCTTTCCTCTGCCACTCGGGTCCAATATACTTAACGATGTCATCAATCCATCGTGCTTTCGGTCTTCTACGCGGACGTTTGCGATCAAGCGGTATCCACTCCAGGATTGCCTTGGTCCATCTGTCGTCCCATCGCCTCGCTATATGGCCTGCCCATCTCCATTTCAATTGTTTTACTCTTCCAATGATGTCACAGACTTTTGTTTGTTCCCTGATCCATGCGCAGGACTTTCTATCTCGTCTTGTAATGCCCAGCATACACCTTTCTATTCCCCTCTGTGCCACCCGAAGTTTTTGAATTGATTGCGATGTGAGTGTCCAGGTTTCACTTCCGTATGTCATAACGGGTAGAACGCACTGATCGAATACTTTTCTTTTCAGGCAAAGTGGGAGTCTGCTCTTAAACACTATGTTGAGCCTACCAAATGCCTGCCAGCCACATTTAACACGCCGTTCCACCTCCCGGGCGGTATTCCCCTCCATTGAAATCCTCTGCCCAAGATATACAAAGCTGTCCACAATCTCTAAATCCCTTCCTAAAACTGAAATTCTTCTGTCCTGAGCGAAGTTAT
>JARFXV010002210.1:0-65000 GCA_031761425.1 Cosmopolites sordidus | reverse complement strand
TGTCCTTCAGCTTTCGATTGATGAGGAATCCAATTCCGCCACATCGGCCATTTTCCGTACCTCGAGTGTAGAGTACGTGTCCAGTTGGTTCCAGTTTGATTAACTCTTCACCCTTTCTTCGTGTTTCACAGAGCCCAATAATATCCCAATGTATGTTGTATATATATATATATATATATATATATATATATATATATATATATATATATATATATATATATATATATATATATATATATATATATATATATATATACAACATATATATGTATATATATGTATATGTATATATATATATATATATATATATATATATATATATATATATATATATATATATATGCGACGACAGATGGATCAAAGCAATTCTGGAATGGATACCGCTTGATCATAAACGCCCGCGAAGAAGGTCGAAAACACGATGGACGCATGACATCATCAAGTATATTGGTCCGAATGGGAGAGAGCTCAGGACCGCGCGAATTGGAAGCATGCTGGGGAGGCCTTCATCCTGCAGTAGATCGGCAATGGCTGAATGATGTATATATATATATATATATATATATATATATATATATATATATATATATATATATATATATATATATATATATATATATATATATATATATATATATTATATATATATATATATATATATATATATATATATATATATATATATATACATATATATATATATATATATATATATATATATATATATATATATATATATATATATATATAATATACCAGGTGGATACCAGGCGGCCGTATCTTGAAAACTATTTATCCCACAGCTTTGGAGAAAAAAAATTGTACTAAAAATGATCATGAGAAATTCACCAAAAATATTTTTAAGCTTCTAAAACGACCGCAAGAGGGCGTGACGAGCTAAACAATTTTTAAAATAATTTTTTTTGTGTATTTTCAAGTGTTAACCGAGTAAGAAAAATTCTCAGTTATAATTAGCAAACTGTCTCCTACAACTTTGTTTTATGACATTTTGTCGTAATTTCACGAATAGAG
Source organism: Cosmopolites sordidus (assembly GCA_031761425.1). Classification (NCBI taxonomy): domain Eukaryota; kingdom Metazoa; phylum Arthropoda; class Insecta; order Coleoptera; family Curculionidae; genus Cosmopolites; species Cosmopolites sordidus. Next base: position 63,968 of record JARFXV010002210.1, on the reverse strand, counting down.
GGGAGGGGGGAGTTTTACAGCTTTTATTACATGGCTAGAAAGGTAATTTAAAGAGGAATCATCCAGTGAAAACCCGAAATCAATATCTCTGACATGTCAAGAGGTATTTCGATTTTTCTGAAAAAATCAGTTATTATTTCACTACTACCTGCATTAAGTTAAAAAAATATTAACCTAATGTTTGCCTTCCTTCATACTTTACCCAGACTTAGGACTGGTCCAAATTCTTCGTGCCATATTAATTCGGAGCGTGTTTAAAGGCCAACGGGCCAACAACGAAAATAATAATAATAACAACAGTCAAATAAAATTAACAACACAACAGTCTAATAATTAACAGAATCTAAACTTTAACGCCTTTCTAAATGTTCAAAATGCCTTCACCACAGAAATCAACGCCCTCTTGTGGTCGTTTTAAAAGCTTAGTTCCTGAAGGTTCTATATTGAGAAAAATGAGATGTGCAATCGCATACCCAATAATTCTCTGTCAATTTTTCCCTAATATTTACCAGATATGGCACCGTGCGACTTTTTCTGTTCCCTCGATTAAAAAAACCATTTCGTGAATGCCATTTACAGTCCATAGAAGTCATTCAAGAGAGTGCGCTGATCGCAATGAAGCAAATACGAAAAGTAGAATATAAAACGTGTTTCGAAAATTGGAATATACTTACTGGAATATACTTATTCCAGTGACTGGATATTAATTTGAAGGATACAAGATAACTTTAGATCAAGAAACAAATATATTGTGTTTTATCTAAAAAAAATCTAAATTACCTTACTTCTTGATCATAATAGTACATTCCTATAGTACAAAAATTAATAAAATGTAATTACTTTCGATATATTCAAAGTAATAACAATACGGAGATAAAAACATATTAAGTTTGTTACAGGTTTTCTTCTGCACCGTTTCGGAAAAAACTATATAAAATGGCCATTATCGCGGCTTACTTTTATCAGACACTCGAACTAACTGCATTTACAGGCAGATGTACATTTAAATCCATTCTCACGTTTTCGTTCGAGACCGGTAACAACGTTTTTCAATTAGGTTTTTCAATTTCGGTTAATACATAGACGCCTATCGGATCGTACGAGGTAATTGTGTATCCTTTTTTACTCCAGACAGGTTACATAAAAGTAGCGGAAGTAGAAAAATCCTGTTAAAAATAAAACTGCATCTTCACCATGCGATATTCAAAAAAACAATGTTATAACTGCTATTGCGGAAAAATTACTATGAATAATTAGGGGCCACACTTTATTGTCGTCTTTTTTGCCAGCAAAAAGTATTTATTTCAGCAAGGACATCCTGTAACCGAATCTTGTTTTTCTGCGAAAAGTTATATTTCTGAGCGTCTTGTGTATTGTCCTTCAATGTGTGTCAATGAAAACATGTTACATCGATTAAAATAGATTATATTCCAATGACGCCAAGTCTGGAGAATAGGATGAGTATGAAAGAACTTATATTCGAATTCTTGCAGTGTTTCCTTTCCAGATTATGAACAATGTGGTTATACATGACCAGGTAGAAGAAATATTTTCAGCTTTATATATATATATATATATATATATATATATATATATATATATATATATATATATATTTATATATATATATATATATATATATATATATATATATATATATATATATATATATATATATATATATATATATATATATATATATATATATATATATATATATATATATATATATATATATATATATATACAGAAGATCAAAAGGGCGTACGGCAAGACGCACAATATCTACAATAAGAAATGCCTATCCACACTCGCAAAAATAAGGCACTACAACGCAGTAAATTAAACACATTAAAATGGCCTGGCCCCGTCTGGCCCCGATCGTCTCCGAACTGCTTTCCTTGCGTTCATCTAGAGCTCGGCTGATGACCGCTGAAGGGCTAGAAACCGGTCCCGAGAGACACGTGATGTAGCATTGTTTACAGTTCGGCGAAGGCGATCGGTGGCACCACGTGGAGAAAGGGTGAAAGATTTCTGTAGTATATATATATATATATATATATATATATATATATATATATATATATATATATATATATATATATATATATATATATATATATATATATATATATATACTATTTCAGAAATCTTTCATCCCTTCTCCACGTGGTGCCACCGATCGCCTTCGCCCAACTGTCCACCATGTAACGTCACGTGCCTCTCCGGACCAATTTCTAGCCTTTTAGCCGTCATCAGCCGAGCTCCAGACGAACGCAAGGAAAGCAGTTCGGAGAGACAATGGGGGGCCAGGCCAGGTCAACTGGCCATTTTAATGACGGGTCGTGATCGCACACAACTCACGCCATCATACGACAAATGCTCGTAGCAGTCAAAACCGCTCGTAACATTCTGCCTGAAACCTCGGGTATAGTACCAGATACTACCTGGTTAAGTTATCACAGGAGTTATCCTAACAGAAAAATAAAAGAACTTTGTTCTTCAATTACTCAATAAATGGGAACTCTTAAATAAATCCTATTACTTGGAAAGACTTTCAAAAATTTGAAAAAATATCTAATTTCCAATAGTACAAAATTCCCCAAAGCAAAACGAGTATAAAATATTTACTTACCCTCAAATCTTATGTGAACATCTGAAACAAATGAAATATTATTGGATATTAAAAGAAATTGCAAACATGGATTGATAAACAATGAATTGAAAAACAAACCATGAATTGAAAAACAAAACTATACGAAAATTTATTGCAGCGAATTGTGCAACAATCTTTAAATAAAAACGTAGCTTTCCTCAAACAACACACTACTGGAGATAAAAACTACACTCTACCAAATATTTGTAACTAGTCTTGAATGTCTAGTGGACTCACTATATAACCCGAATTTTACACAATTTAATTATAACCGTCTTCTCTAACCATTTGCGACCCAATGATGGACATCTACCTTTGGGTTCTTATTTATATTTATATATAATTATTTGTCCTGCGATTATTGTCCTGCAAAACAAGATAATATATTTCGAATCTGTAAATTTCGAACACTTTTAAGGATATTTAATTAATAGGGTGTATATAAATTGGCTTCCTTGAATGCCGGTTCCCGACGTCGGTAAAATTTGTCTTTTAATTTCGGCATACCGAACAGTTCTAATCAATCTCGACATTTATAATGAAATATCACTTCCGACCTATTCAATATCTTCCGGCGACCATTATGTCCCGATAATAAATCACTTCCGCCAACCAATCAAGAAGTGCACGGCCCCTTTTGTCCAAAATTATACTATAGTTAATACATTAATGACGCTTTCAATATGTTGAGTAAGTGGAAATAATGGAAAACGGTGCCGGGACCAAGCTCAACGTTAATTGAAAACTCTATTGATGCTTGAATGGCGCTTTTTTAGAAATCTTTGTCAATGCTTCGCCGCGATGTCGATTTTTATTAAGATATTGTGAACAAGGAGGTAGGGATATTAACATGATTAGTAATCTGTTAAGTCCAAATAATTTCTTCATCATTTTAAAATTTTATACTAAAAAGAAAATAGGCTTTGAAGTAATAAAATTTCTTGGATTTTTTATAAAAGAATGAAGGCTACAAAAATACTGTTCTTATCGTTCAACGTCTTTATAAATATTTGAAACAAAAAATAATCGCAAGATAAAATAAATTAGAGAATGTCATTTACAAAAAAAATAGTAAAAAAAAGAGTTTGAACTTCAAATTTTATCAGTTTTTGTTTGAAAAGCATTGTTAGCGTAAGTTGTCTTTGTATACAAACATTCTAAAACAATGGGTTGTACTAAACATTATATTGACGAAGAACGTCGGCTAATTTTGCAATTGTGAGAACAGAAGAAATAATCAGCGGTGGTTCGTGGGGGAAAAAACAGGTGGGGCACGTATTACCAAATTTTGGAATGGAGATAAAAAAATGCATCGCAACCAAAAATGTTACATTTCTTAGAATCATACACATACTTTGCTGTATAGAAATACGACTGTAACTGTCAGAAATCAAATTTTCAAATAGGTACCTAGATAATAAAATTTTGCTGAACTCACCATAAGACCATGACCATTAAATCTGTTTGTAGTTGAAATCCATCCTCCTAAATTTCTGAGCAGTAAAGTGGTCGATGACTTGATCATTAAAATTTGAAACTCACTTCACAAGTTTTTTTTTAGTAGATAGTAGATTTAGTAGATTTAATAGATAGTATATAACAAGCACAGCCGTTCCTCGCCCATAGTGTTTCTTAGAAATGTTTTGATTCGTCTGAGGGTAGAGAAACATCTTTCGTTTTCCACAGTCGTCATAGAGCGGATACATAAAACAGTCAGCAATTCCACAGATTCACTAAATGTTAATGTTAAATTGTTTTGAATAAACATTTGTAACAGTGGCACAGCCCCACTATATTTTATAAAATCGTCTCGTGCGTACATTACAGAGATTTCATATTTTAATTTTAAGTAATTTGCATTTGCAAACAGGTTACACGCATTTTTATTGTCTTCATTTGGAAAGACGGCTCGATATTCACCAAATTTTTCAGTTTCAAATAAATTTGCAACAGTTAGATATTCGTCGAAACTAAAACGTTCATAAACCTGTATGGTTAAGGTATCACAGATTTCCTTGCATATCCTGACATTCGGGCGGAAATTTCCGTTTCTTTCTGCGATTCTCTATGATCGTTGTAGATTCTTCACCAGTTAAGTTACCAAATTCTTGATTAATTTGTATTTCTCTTTTGTCTCTAATATTTTGAATGGCTGCTTGAAGGCTTGAATTGCCTGCTTTGCAGTTGATCAAAGAGAATGTCGCAGTGAGGCATTATTTTATTGAAGAAAAACAACCAAAATTTAAAATTATCATCCACCAAATAATTTATTAACCTCTGAGCTTAATAGAATTTTTATCCGACTCGGCGTCCATAATTTCTTCAAGACATGTTTGCAATTCTTCTTTGTAAATGTAAACAGTACTCACACATTTAGACGTAAAGTTCTATGTGGTAGGGGCCGCACGTGGTAGACGCTTTTTCACGACACTGTCCACAACAGTTGTCCTTTTGGATGATCGAGAAAAGAAAGCGGGAAATGCAGACAGATTTGCAAAAAAACACCTGTACACCTTTTCCTATTGTACAACACCTTTCAATTATTAGATTTAATTAATGAGCATAGCAGTGAATATACTGTGCATTCTTATAAATATTTTTAATTTTGGCTTGTACTTCTCCAACTCTACTCTCATCATGGAAGCACCATCATAACTTTGGGCTATGAGTTTCTTATGAGTTCTTTGTCTATTCCTAACTCGCTTAGCACCGTCAGAATTTCATTTTTTAATTTTTTAGATAGGTCACGTGCCCTTATGCCCTTAACCGCCGAAATCGTATAAATTTATTTGTCACGCTTTGAAAAGATCTCCTTGCTTTATTTCAAAAGTATTAAAAGAAAAAAACATGGAGCAAAAACCAGATTTCCGAGGCCGGAAATAAAAAACATCTAGTCGAGAAGATGTTCGTTTAATTCGCGAAGTGTGTAAAAATCCTTTTCTGACTTTGACGATTGCCAAACGGGAATTACAGTTACCAATCAGTAACGAGCAGTATTAGAAGGCGTTTGTTAGAATTTCGCTATAATGGCAGAATTGCAAGGAAAATTTCGTATTTAAATAAAAAAACCCTTAAAACAATGTAAGGAGTTTGCACGAAATAATTTAAATAGAGATAATTGGAAAAATGTTTTTTTCCGACGAAACTAAAATAAATTTATTTGGTAATGATGGAAGAGTACGTGTTCAACGCCGAATGAATGATGAACATTTCAATCCAAAAAATACTATTGGTTGCGTCAAACATGGTGATGGCAATATTAAAATGTAACATCTTACAGAATATTATGTTGCCTTTTGCCGAAGAACATATGACATTACGGTGGAACTTCCAGCACGACAATGATCCCAAACACACCGCCCAAAGTGTGAAAACTTGGTGGATCCCCACAATATTGTTGAATTCTAATAAAGGAATGACTAAAGTCATGACCATATAAATAGATCATGTAGAATGGTGCCTGCAATCACATACAGTTCTGCCATCCTGCGGTAAACGGCCGTGACAGACAAACTGTGCGGGACCGTTCGTGGGACCATCCGTCTAACCTCTTTTTCAAAAAATAATGAAGTGGGCTCGTGGAGAAAGATATAATACGCGGATCTCTTTATTTTGACTATTCAAAATATGCAAATTTAAATAAGCCATTTAGCAAGAGGTCTAAAGAAAATTGACCTTAACATAAACAGAAATCACAATTTTTTTAACAATTAACACCGCGGAGGCGACAATCAAAAACCCAGAGGACACACCATTTGAAACCGTAGAACTCACTTAACTCGTTAGAATAAGAATAGATAAGGCGAGAAAAATTATTGCCAGCGTGAGAAAAATGTGTAAATGTGAAAAATGTGTTGAAACATTTTAACATAGTGTTTAAACATGGGTGGTTAAAAAAACCCAAATATTCATAAACAGATAGCATAGAAATATATTTGTCTTTTGGTAGCTCAATAGAATCAGAAAAATAGAATTATAGCAAATAACTGGAAAAAAGGGTGAAAACCAAGTAATCAAAATATAGAAATATAAACTATACAACTAAACACCAAATCGCTGGTTTTAACTTCTCGACGAGTGTTTCGCCAACCATATTATCATTATCAAGAGATGATGCAATGTGTGGAAATTGCATCAAAAGTTATTTGGTTTTGGAGTTTTCTTCGAATTTACTGTTTCACATCAAAGGTTCCAATAAAAGAGCTGAAGTAAATATAAGTTTGTTAAGACATACACTAAGAAAACCCTTAAAGCAGCTTGGGAAAAGAAAAAAGTCACAAGGACTCGAGTTTGATGACTGCGGAATCGCAGTGATTGTTTTACTTATCAACTGAAATAGCTGTGCGGTATGAGGTATTATGGTGATGCAGCACGCAGGTATTTTTGATATTTGGTCTAACACGAATGACCATTTTTTGAAGTCTTTTCAAAATCTTATACACCTCGTAAACTTTCAGTTTTACTAACTTGATGTAATACATGATATGTTTATGAACTTTACTTATTTACAAAATAGAATCTCTTAGATTCAAATATAGATTCTAATTATAAAAAATCGAAAAAAATCATTTATGGTGGGTTTTCGAATTGCAATACCAATTATTTTCAATGGAGGGATTCCGATTGTTTCAACTCACGTTTCAAAATTGCTGTGCCTTTCTTCTCCGTTTACATTTTTGGTATTTTGCTCGTGTCGTATAGGTTTTTAATAAACCTGATTTTGGGCGTCGTGCGTCGCAGACCATAATACCGCGCAATTTAAAAGGACCGTTAGCACGCCCTGGCCGTTATTTTCGGTCGCTCTAAATAAGGAATGAAACCTGCCGAACACGTCCAGAGTAAGCCCGTAACAACGCCACTATGTGTTTCGAGAAAATGCATGGATAAATAGAAGGTCGCTCAGTTTCTGTTTGAGTGGGCATAATTTAGCATTTATGGCTGGTTGTGGTACGGGTGGATGGCGTGGAACACGTTATATATTGCTCGCCTTGCCTCATTGCAATAAATTATTGGACGTTACACAGCAGGAAGTTAGCGGGTAGTTTTTTATTAGTACGTTTTTTATCAGTAGAAACATCTTTATTACTCTCACACCACAAATTTATTTTCAAGTACATATATCACTACAATAACTTCTGGAAGCAATTGGAAAAAACAGAAATGAGTAGATACAAATTGCGTTAGAATTAAAAAGAATATTCTCCTTTTGCAATTTGTAAACCAACACACAATTTACTAGGGGTGGGTCGTTATTTAACGATGTATTATTTTATAACTGTTATTTCATATTAACGTTTAGCAAATGTTATCGATGTAAAGAAATAACAGGTACACTGTGGTTGGGGTGTTAATATTATATGTAGTTTTGTAGTATAGTATAGTATAGTACTATAGTAGTCCCCGCTTCTAAACGAAATAACAAATAACAAGTAGACAGACAAATAACAGGTAGCGCATTTAATAACCGGTAGAAATAACAGTCGTGGTCGTAGTTTTGTCATTGTTCGCTGTTGACATTGCGCAGAATGTTGTGACATTGGACAGAATTATTGATAAAGTTGATTAAGTCGCTGTTTCGAAAACATTAAGAGTAAGTGTAGTTTTATATTCTTAATAAACACTTTGTTTCAATAAAAGGTTTCGGATGTTTACAGATATTCTTTATATATAATATCCAAGTTATTTCGTTACTAGCATGTAAACATTTAAACTTAAAAAGAACCAGTTATTATTATAATAACTCTGCCTGCAGAGTAATAAGGGGATCCCTCGCGTAGCCCATTGCAAACCTTTAAATTATAAAACGACTACGTTAGATACGACCAACTAAGCAAATCTCTGCATATTTAAAATTTATACATTAATAAATAAATTTTAACATTTTAATAGTCGACATCAAAATTATTTGCACTAGAACAATCTTCAAAATAAAATTTATATGATTATAATACCTACTAGTTACTGTTAGTAATATGCACTAGATTATTTAGATGTATTCAAAGTAAGACAAACTTACTACTACTATTACTCGAAGTACTTCCTCGTGCGTCTTAATTGCCAGATTTAGATCCCAACGATTACTTTCTCTTTTCACGTTTGACGAAACTACTCGCTGTAGACACATTTACTTTAAATGATGACTCATTATCCTAAGGGTATTAAAAAGTATCAAAAGATCGTTGATATAAATGTGGTAAGTTGCAAGCTGAACATTTTTTAAATATATCAAATAAGTTCTATTTTAATTGTCAGATCGAGAACTGTCCAAACCACCCTTATACATTTAACTAGTTTGGTAGCTGAAATAATAAAAATATTCTGTGACAGGAATAGAGATATCATTATTTCCTTTCTTCCTGAGTAAAAATAAAAAATAATATATAAAAAATCGCAATAAAATTACATTTTTGTAATGTCCAGATTATCAGAATCTTGCATTTAAAACACAGTTATTACCAAAATGAAATGATTATTTCTATTATCTAACGATTTCTGTATTGGCTTTATACCCACTCCTTTTTCATATAATAAATCTGTTCTGTGCGCATATTCTACGATTGTATATTACATTATGCATTTGGTTTTATAATTTATAGAAATGACTTAAAGCTATTATTTTAAGAATTATTGTTATATGGTATATAGCGCGTAAATATAGTTGCAAAATGTCTCGTACTAGACCAAATAACGAAATGTGACAATATTTTTAAAATAACAAGAATAACAGGTGCCTGTTATTTTTAATAGTTATTTTAAAATAACAGTTCAAACTTAAAAATATCAGTTTTGCCCATCTCTACAATTTACTACTATGGTCTATGTTAAGTTAGAAACTATATTCTCTTCTATAAATGTTAAAATTAAGTTAAATGAATACATTTTTCGGGCACACAATTTCCATAAAATTTTGTTTTTTTCAACGAAATTTCTTGTGATTGTGATTTCTTGTGCATTAAAAATGTTAAGAAAATGTCGTCCATATGATACAAAGACTTTAATCATTTTAGAGAAGCAGAAAAGATTAACCTCGTTTAGGAAAACGGCCCACGTTCACCAATGAAGAAAACATTACCAAAAAATAATACAATACGATTTTTTACTATGTTCTTAAATAAAGTTAAGATTTCTGAAGGATACATTACAGCAGGTAGATCATAGGTGTCATATCATCATCATCATCATCATCATCATCAGCCCGCATCGATCCACTGCAGGATGAAGGCCTCTTCAGCATGCTTCCAACCTTCACGGTCCTGGGCTTTCCTCTGCCACTCGGGTCCAATATACTTAACGATGTCATCAATCCATCGTGCTTTCGGTCTTCTTCGCGGACGTTTGCGATCAAGCGGTATCCACTCCAGGATTGCCTTGGTCCATCTGTCGTCCCATCGCCTCGCTATATGGCCTGCCCATCTCCATTTCAACTGTTTTACTCTTCCAATGATGTCACAGACTTTTGTTCCCTGATCCATGCGCAGGACTTTCTGTCTCGTCTTGTAATGCCAAGCATACATCTTTCCATTCCCCTCTGTGCCACCCGAAGTTTTTGAATTGATTGCGATGTGAGTGTCCAGGTTTCACTTCCGTATATCATAACGGGTAGAACGCACTGATCGAATACTTTTCTTTTCAGGCAAAGTGAGAGTCTGCTCTTAAACACTATGTTGAGCCTACCAAATGCCTGCCAGCCACATTTAACACGCCGTTCCACCTCCCGGGCGGTATTCCCCTCCATGGAAATCCTCTGCCCAAGATATATAAAGCTGTGCACAATCTCTAAATCCCTTCCTAGAACTGAAATTCTTCTGTCCTGAGCGAAGTTATTGAACATAACCTGACTCTTTTTCAGGTTTATTTTCAAGCCAAATGGTTCGCCCGCCCTTTGCAGTTGTTGTATGCGTCTTTGCAGCTCCTCTGGGTCTTGTGAAATGAGAATAATATCATCTGCGAATCTAAGATGGTTTAAGTTTGCACCATTGATCTTTACACCATCCTGTTCCCAATCCAGTTTACGGAATACTTCTTCAAGGCCAGCCGAGAAAAGAATAGGCGATATTGCGTCACCCTGCCGTACACCTCGTTCTATATTAATTCCCACTTCAAGATCATCAAGGTGAATTGTGGCTGTAGCTCCATCATATATCGATTCTAATAGGTTTACATAGGCTCTCTCTACACCTTGGCTAAGCAGTGCATCCATTATCGCATGCTTTGAGATGGAATCAAATGCTTTTTCGTAGTCGATAAAAGCCAAGCACAGTGGCATGGTGTATTCGTTGTGCCTTTCTATGACCTGCTGTACAACCTGGATGTGATCCATTGTACTGAATCCACTTCTGAATCCTGCTTGTTCTCTTGGTTGTGCGTCATTCAGTTTTTTTAATGTTCTTTTAGAAATTATCTTAGTGAAAACTTTGTACATCACTGATAGGAGGCTTATTGGACGGTAGTTCTTTAAATCTTCCTGTGCTCCTTTTTTATGTAAAAGGATCACTTCTGCTATCTTCGTCTTCTATATATATATATATATATATATATATATATATATATATATATATATATATATATATATATATATAATCGAATATAGGCAACCTCAAAGTCAAAATAGTCACATTGCGCTTCAATACAAAGTTTTGATGATGATGATGATCACTTAGGTTGACGAATAGATTTTTGAACTCGGCCAAAGATATGTCCTTCAGAATGCCGGTCGACGCTTTTTGAATAGCTTCAATGTTGGCATAACGCTGTCTTTTCATCGGCTTTCAATGAAGTTTTTCGAAGATGTAGAAGTCACAGAGAGTCAAATCAGGCAAGTATGGTGAATGGTTGAAGGTTAAAATTTTATTTTTAATCCAAAATTCAGGGATGAGCATCGAGCGACGCGACGGCACATTATCGTGCAACAAACGCCAGCCAAGACATTCAAAAGATGCTTCATATCGTTTGACCAGGTGGAATTAACTCCTTATGCACAATTCTCTCAGAATTATAGAAACAAATCACCAATGTTCTGATTTTTGACTTCCCGAAACGTCTTTTCTTCGAATTTAGCGCGCTCTGGTGCTTCTATTCGGCACTTTGACGCTTGGTTCTGAATCATATTAAGAACACCACTTCTCATCACCAGTAACAATACTGTACATGCTAAGTTTTCGTCCTTTTTCGACTCTTTAATCAAGTCCTTGCAATGTTTGATTCGGAGCAATTTGTGGTCGTCAGTCAATTTTTGTGAAACAAAGCGTGCACAAACCTTTCCAAACGATCGGTGAAAATGCGATGAATTGAATCTTTATACATGTTTAATTCCATTTCCATGTATCGCAACGAAGATTTTGGCTATTTTTTTTACAAATTCACACATAATTTCAATGGAGTTTTTCGGACCAGGATGTTGGTCGTCCTTGATGTCCTCACGACCTTTCTTGAATCGTTTAAACCACTCGTGGACTCTGCCACGGGATAAACAGTGCTCACCAAACACTTGTTTCATTAATTGAAACGTTTCTATGAATGTTTAACTAAATTAAAAACAAAAATTATTATTCGCTCTTTGTTCGATGTTCATTTTTGGACCGATGATATAAACACACAGACACTTTAAGTGCGATAACTTGGCTTCCAATGATACACAAATATCATGAAATCTTATTAGAACATCCGTGAAGAATGCACCTTTCCAACGCTTATCCCCGTTAAAAGAGAGGATTTTTAGTCCTGTTCTCCGTGAGACCCACATTGTAATATTGACACCTATAATGATAATAAATTGCCATCTGTGATCCATAGTAAGCCATTTTATTTCTTCAACCGCCCCCCAAACATCAGCAAACGTCTTCCAAAACTAGTTTCTGGCTTTAAGCAGTCATCAATCAAGCTCGAGCTGAATATTCGGAAAACAGCTGAAGAAATGACCAGGAGTACAACCTATATATCAGCTTTTTCGGGTGAAATCTGCAGCACACGTCATCGTGTGGTGAACAGTAAGGACTGCGCAAAACTGAATATTTTCTATGTGCACTTGCAACATTTCCTAAAATTACTGTATTGAAATTTTATGTAGATGTGTTTGGGGGGTGCAAAGAAATTAATTATTATATGGAGCAGGGGAAAAAATGTTTTCATTCGTTTTGAAACTAAATTGGATAAGCTGATATTTAGGTTGATATTTTGGTTGATATCGAAAACAAATTTATTTTATAAAGGTTGTTAATTTTGTTTGTTAATGTACACAAACCTAAAACTTGTGTACATATACAGTCAGTCACAAAAGTCTACATACATCATGAAAATTAGTTATATTTTTAAAACGGTTTAATTGGTAGCTTTTTGATTTTTACACGTAACATTCTCAATACAAATACAACAATTAAACCGTTTTTACTTACTTACTTACTTAATCCTTCCTCTTAATATTCGGAGATGTCGACTAATTTGCATGGTATATGTAGACTTTTTGGACTGACTGTATAGTATAAAGATCTGAAAAAACATTCTCTCGTTCGCCTTTATAATTATTTTTTATGGAAAAAGATCTATATCACGAAGCAATACAAAATTAATAATATATCTCAACAATATATTGTACATTAATTCATTTGTAATATAATTTTATTATACGCTTCAAGTAAAATGTTAAATTTGCTATTGGCGAAAAATAAATTCGCCCGTTTAACGATCATCCAAATATTTAAATAAACGGTAAATTAAAACAATATATATTTGGTTTGGTTTGGTACATATAAATATGTATGCACAACAAACGAAATTGAATTATACACTTAATGAACAGTACAATTAGATTAAATTGACATTGGGGTAAAAATAATTACTAATGGGATAAAAACACGAAACCCTCACTGTTATTAAAATGTGAGTGAAAGGAATAAAAACCTTAACATAAGAATTAATTCATTAACAACCAGATGTTTGGAGAAAGTTTGAAAAAAATTAAGCAGACCTGTAAAAAAAACTAAAAATTATTTTCTGGTACGTTGTAGATAACTGAGACGAAGAAAATAATAGTACATGAAAAATATTAAAGACGGAAATGGAAACATAATTGTTTAGTTCAGTTTAATAAATGTAAAATGTAAAAATCTGTCTTCTTTCTTCTAAATATTTTAAACAATTAAAATGGTAGAGACACTTGTCTTACCCGTTATATATTTGAATTGTCCATCGAAAGTGAAGTACGCTACAAAGGACGTTGTAGTTTTTAACTTATCAAGAGAAATGGATGGGAAATGGATGAGAAATGGAGACCTTTATCAGATATCAAAAACAGTCATACCAACTTAATAAACAAAAAGGTGTATCAGTACGTAAAGCAAGCGAATATTTAAAACAAAAGACACATTACTTTTTGATCATAGCAGTATGTGCACGTTGAGCCGTTAATATTATTTGGAGTTAATGATTGTGTGTAATTGACAAGCTTCGATTTAACCTATTCTGCGGTGAAAAATGACCAAAATCCCCTTTAAAACATGACAATATCTATTATATATATTTCATAAATTAATATTTTAGTTATATCCTATCCGGAATTAAAATTATCCTCATAAATATAATTTCGACCGCCCGATAAACCAGAAAATAAATCTACAACAGAAACTAAACTGAATCAATGGAATTATTCAAAATATTATTCCACTAAACAGGTGGATTTGCTCAGTTAAGAGCATAATTCTGATTTATTTAAAAGAGGGTTTATTATAATGAAGTTTAGTGAAACTGAATTGACATCCACGCCTTTGCAATTTGTCACACGTTGCAAATAATATTGCATAATAATGTTAAAAAAATAAAAAGTTACATCAATGAAATACGAGTGATTATAGGATAAAGTCAAACATTTACAACAGAAATACGGGAAAGGGGGCATTCAACTCCCGCAAAAAATATGATGCCTCTACGGACTGGACTAACGGGTGATTTTTTTAGTGTGTCTGAACTTTCAATAGAGCTCGCTGTTAAACGAGCTGTCAGTTTGCAGTCTGCGCCTCTACTGTCAAAATTATTCAGTATAGTCTGGTAAATCATTATGAAACATTTAACATCAGAGCAAGGCTTGCAAATTGTCGAAATATAATATCAAAATCAGTATATTTTTTCCTTTATTTGGGTTTTTCGCCACGATCTAAAACTCAAAAAATAATTATAAAAAATAATTGTCAATGTAAGAAGACAGATTGACATACACAAAAAATATATTTACTTCCTATCTTTTCATAATTTATAGAAATTAGTATAATTTATTTTTAGATTCGTTTTAGATTTGAAAACAGGAGGAGAATACTTCCCGAAACATTGACATTATAAGTTTATATATTTTTTTAGAACATTTTAATATTTTTAAAACTTTGTTCGTTAGGCAAATTTATTACAAAAAAGAATCACTGGGAAATTTGTCTCCGTTTGGTTTTTTGTTTTTACCCAGTGATTCTTTATTTACATAAGAACATATATTTTTGATATTTTTTGAGTTTTTGATCGTGGCGAAAAACCCAAATAAAGAAAAAAATATATGAACATGCCACAATCATTCAGGCATTATCAAAATCAGTGTTCTGTGCGCTGAACTTATAGAGCACTTCGTGAATTTTATGATGCACATAAACGCTCAACCGATGACTCGATATTAAAAAAAAAAACAAAAAACTGTGCGTTCCGAAAAAAATATCGTCTCTGGTGTTAGCAGTGTTGATGAAGATCCAAATTTATCAGTTCGTTGTCATTCCCAGGAAGCTGGTCGTTATTATTTGACCACGTGGAAAAGTTTGCGTTAAACTCTTAGTCGAGTGCCTTGCAAGATCCAGCTTGTTCAAGAACTCAAGCTGCAAGACCATCATTTACATCATATATTCGATAAATGTACAAAAAATAAATTGCAATTGACCCGGAATTTAGCCGCAAACTTTTATTCCGCAACGAAGCTCGTTAATACAAAACATTAATAAACAAAATTGTCGCATTTGAAATAAAAGAAAATCCGCAAACGATCTAACAATTATGGTTATATCCAGAAAAATGCACCGTCTGATGCAAGTTATACACCGGTGCCATCATTAAGCCGATTTTCCTTAAAAATCAAGCTGGAAAGCAAGTTATCGTTAATGTGGGTCATTACAGAACGACGATCAATAATTATTTAATAGTTTCGATTGATTGCGCGGTTGGGTATTGGTAAAACATGGTAACAATTATAACACAGATCGACAAATTTAAACTTTTTTGATGTAACATTAATTAAAATAGATGTATATGAAGTATTTTGTGGTCCTAAATTGGAAAATGATAAGCTAATTACTATAACACGTACGGTTTGTTTGTTACAAGAGGTCGGCGATGGAGAAAAAAATTTGACGACATATTTTTACAATCTAATATTAATTTAAAAGAAATATGTAAAATGTGTTAAATTTGTCCAAAGACGTTACTAAGGATTATATGAATAAAAAATGTATTACATGAGATGTCATACAGCGACAAAAACTTTCATTTTTTCCTGTTGTGTTCTGTAGCATTATCTCTTTTTAAAAACCAGTATTAGTCACCCAACATAGATGGGTTCCAGCGTCCACGATATATTGCTTCGATCATCCTGACGTCCTGATGAAACCTCTTTCCTTGTTCGTCGCTTGTTGCACTCAAATTTTCCGGAAAAATTTAAATGGGAGTGTAAAAAATGCATTTTTAAGGACTTGCGACACCCTAGTATTTCAAAGGCTTTCAAAAATTTATCTATGAGGTTTTTATAATTTTCATCTTTCTGTTACCCAGAAATCACTACACTAACAAAACACTTCCCAGCTGCCAATTCCTTTTCAATTAATGTTTCTTGAAAACGGAAATCACCTAGAAGATTCCTTATTAGAGGACCAGTAAATATGCCTTCTTTTAGTTTTGCATCACTTAATTTAGGAAATATTTCTTATAGGTACTTGAAACCATTACGTTCCTTGTCCATAGCTTTAACAATGTTTCTCATTAGTCAAAGCTTAATATGGAGAGGCGGATAAAGTACCTTTTTTGGATTACTGAATTTGGATACTGAATTTTGTCCCTTCTCTCTCTGGAGGTTCTCTCCACACCATAGAAATAGCAAATGGCATAGAATTTTTCTTGCGATATATCTACTGCACTAAATTTACGTGACAACTCACACAGCAAACATGAGGAGCTCAAATTTTATCTTGATCTCCAATTTGGCAATTAAAATATCTAAGATACGCTTTTTTGACTTCTTCGGATATAGGTCTAGCTTGTGACTTTAAAATAAATCTTCCGCATATATAACAAAACTTATCGATGGATTTTTGCAAAATCGACGACTAGAACTTGCCATTTTATATAACATCAACTTAAATACTTGACAGTACTGTAAACGAGAAAGAAACAAATTAAATTATAGAAAACAATAAAACTGCCCTTAAAAGTTCGTAGAATACTGTAAAAATACCCCCTCTACAGTCTTATGATAATTTCTACATTGCCCATATAATTACAGGTACAAATAATTTCAATTATCCCATGATATAAAGGAGAAGGAGCTACTTGAAAATGGGACGTGCTAGGCCATTTCTATGAAAAGTTGTTTTAATAGCTATCAAAATGGAACACAAAAAGAACATTCTTATCAATGTTACAAAAATAAGGTCTATATGTGTAATGATTAAAACACTTATTGTTTCACAATATATACCCGACATTCTCTGACCTGATTCGGCCTCGCGACCATTTTCAAAGAGATATATCAGAGAATATCTCGAATATAATTATCAATATATGTATATAGATACATATATATATATATATATATATATATATATATATATATATATATATATATATATATATATATATATATATATATATATATATATTGCTTGTCAGCGACAGCAATACCCACGGAAGAACAATATATAATACCAGATATCCTAGTGGAGGAAGTAACAAATGCTATAGAATTGATGAAGAACGGCAAGGCTCCAGGAAAGGATAGTGTAACTGTCGAAATGCTAAAAGCTGGTGGTCGGACGTTACATAAAACACTGGCAAAATTATACTCAAAATGCCTCAAAGAACAAAAAGTACCTGACTTATGGAAAAATGCAGAAGTGATCCTTTTACATAAAAAAGGAGCACAGGAAAATATAAAGAACTACCGTCCAATAAGCCTCCTATCAGTGATGTACAAAGATTCCACTAAGATAATTTCTAAAAGAATATTAAAAAAACTGAATGACGCACAACCAAGAGAACAAGCAGGATTCAGAAGTGGATTCAGTACAATGGATCACATCCAGGTTGTACAGCAGGTCATAGAAAGGCACAACGAATACACCATGCCACTGTGCTTGGCTTTTATCGACTACGAAAAAGCATTTGATTCCATCTCAAAGCATGCGATAATGGATGCACTGCTTAGCCAAGGTGTAGAGAGAGCCTATGTAAACCTATTAGAATCAATATATGATGGAGCTACAGCCACAATTCACCTTGATGATCTTGAAGTGGGAATTAATATAGAACGAGGTGTACGGCAGGGTGACGCAATATCGCCTATTCTTTTCTCGGCTGGCCTTGAAGAAGTATTCCGTAAACTGGATTGGGAACAGGATGGTGTAAAGATCAATGGTGCAAACTTAAACCATCTTAGATTTGCAGATAATATTATTCTCATTTCACAAGACCCAGAGGAGCTGCAAAGACGCATACAAGAACTGCAAAGGGCTGGCGAACCATTTGGCTTGAAAATAAACCTGAAAAAGAGTCAGGTTATGTTCAATAACTTCGCTCAGGACAGAAGAATTTCAGTTTTAGGAAGGGATTTAGAGATTGTGGACAGCTTTGTATATCTTGGGCAGAGGATTTCCATGGAGGGGAATACCGCCCGGGAGGTGGAACGGCGTGTTAAATGTGGCTGGCAGGCATTTGGTAGGCTCAACATAGTGTTTAAGAGCAGACTCCCACTTTGCCTGAAAAGAAAAGAATTCGATCAGTGCGTTCTACCCGTTATGACATACGGAAGTGAAACCTGGACACTCACATCGCAATCAATTCAAAAACTTCGGGTGGCACAGAGGGGAATGGAAAGATGTATGCTTGGCATTACAAGACGAGACAGAAAGTCCTGCGCATGGATCAGGGAACAAACAAAAGTCTGTGACATCATTGGAAGAGTAAAACAGTTGAAATGGAGATGGGCAGGCCATATAGCGAGGCGATGGGACGACAGATGGACCAAGGCAATCCGGAGTGGATACCGCTTGATCGCAAACGTCCGCGAAGAAGACCGAAAGCACGATGGACTGATGACATCGTTAAGTATATTGGACCCGAGTGGCAGAGGAAAGCCCAGGACCGTGAAGGTTGGAAGCATGCTGAAGAGGCCTTCATCCTGCAGTGGATCGATACGGGCTGATGATGATGATGATGATGATGATGATATATATATATATATATATATATATATATATATATATATATATATATATATATATATATATATATATATATATACAGTGTGTCGCATTTAAGATGAAGACACTCCATATCTCCGCTATTTGAAGGAATACAGATTTGAATTTTTATACAGTCATACAGGTCGATAGGTCTCATTTTTTAAGATACTCAACTGAAACCTGAACTTTAAACTCAGCCTTCTACGAATTCACAAACAAGGTCAATCCTGAATATTTTTCTTCGCGTTAGAGATATCGAAAAAGGTTATTAGAAAAAGTTGTTCGGAATATTATTTTTAACCCATATACCGAGTTACATGATAAAATTCGCATTTTTATTTTTTTCATTATTTTGGTCTATACACAAAATTATTAAAAGTTTATTTATTTAATTTGATAATTAGTGTGTCATGGTGAGTAAAAACTTGATACATTGTCAATAGTGTCATGTATTCAAATATTTCAGTAAAATAAATAGCACTTACAAAGGAATAATTATTTTATTATTATTGGAAAACAATTTTTGGTAATTGGTAAATTTAGGAAAAAGTATATAGTATATAATAATAATTTTCATAATACAAATAATTAACTATCAAATGTGATCTCTCACAACTAATCCTCCGTCTATTCCAATACATTTTTCGATTATTTTACGATTCGGTTGTAATAATTTTGTGTATGTATAGTATTGTAGTAATGTATGTAATTAGTAGTGTATGTAATTTTATGTATGTTTTGTGTAGACCAAAATAATGAGAAAATTAAAAATGCGAATTTTGTCATGAAACTTGGCATACGGGGTTAGAATAACATCCTGAACAACTTTTTTCGATATATCTAACGCGAAGCAAAATATCGAGAATTGACCCTGTTTGTGAATTCGTAGTAGGCTTAGTTTAAAGTTCAGATTTCAGTTGAGTATCTTAAAAAATGTCACCCATCAATCTGTCTGACTGTGCAAAAATTCAAAGCGAAAATGTGGGGATGTCTTCATCTTAAATGTGACATATATATATATATATATATATATATATATATATATATATATATATATATATATATATATATATACGGACTATGAATGACTATATATACGGACTATGAAAACAGAGGCCCGATTGCAAGAACTGTTAATCGAACTTGACAACATACATTGGGATATTATTGGGCTCTGTGAAACACGAAGGAAGGGTGAAGAATTAATCAAACTGGAACCAACTGGACACGTACTCTACACTCGAGGTACGGAAAATGGCCGATGTGGCGGAATAGGATTCCTCATCAATCGAAAGCTGAAGGACAGTGTGGTAAAATTTGAAAGTACATCCGACCGATTAGCCCAATACGTCATTCAGCTGAATAAAAAGTTTAGGCTTCAAATCGTCCAAGCTTATGCACCAACTATAAGCCATAAAGATGAGGAAATTGAGGAATTTTATGATGATGTGGCCCAGCTTTTATACAAGGAGAAATGTAGGTACAAAATCCTGATGGGTGATTTTAAGGCCAGAATTGGAACAACAAGAACAGACGAAAATGCAACTGGCCCATATGGAACTGGTGAGCGAGACAATAGAGGTGACAGATTAGTTGATTTTGCTGAAGGACAAGAACTATATATTATGAATTCATTCTATAAGAAAAATATCAGCAGAAAATGGACATGGAAAAATCCATCTGGGCTCACAAGCGAAATTGACTACATCATGACCAACGATAAAACAATATTTACCAATTGTACTGTCCTTAACAATTTTAATGTTGGAAGTGACCACCGAATTGTACGAGCAAGGGTGCGGATTGACTGTCGAAAAGAGCGCGAAAAAAGGGTAAGATCAAAGAAGGGCAAGGTGGATTCTGGAAAACTGCTGGAGAGAGGAAGCGATTTTGAGATTGCTTTGTCAAACCGGTTTGCTGCGTTACAAGATCCAGAGGAGGTGGAAATGTCAGTTCAATATGAAGAAATCGCCAACAATGTACTTCAAACGGCTGCTTCAATAGCACCAGAAGAAAAATGTCTCAAACAAACAAAAATCTCCAGTGAGACCATTGATTTAATGAAGAAACGGCGAGCAATGAGAAATGCAGGTAGTCCTTTTGGCAGGGTCGAGTACACTGAGCTCTGCAAAACTATAAGAAAACGTATCAGAGAGGACACGCGCCGATTCAATATGCAGCTAGTGCAAAAAACCCTGGAAGAAAACAGAGGAATTAACAAAGCTAAACAGAAGCTGAGAAACAAAAGAACGCAAGTATATGCTTTAAAGCGTGAGGATGGCACAGTGTGCAGGACGCGTACCCAAATGTTAGAGATTGTCAGAAGGTTTTATTCCCAGTTATATGAAGATCAGAGCCAGTCAGGGACAGCAATACCCACGGAAGAACAATATATAATACCAGATATCCTAGTGGAGGAAGTAACAAATGCTATAGAATTGATGAAGAACGGCAAGGCTCCAGGAAAGGATAGTGTAACTGTCGAAATGCTAAAAGCTGGTGGTCGGACGTTACATAAAACACTGGCAAAATTATACTCAAAATGCCTCAAAGAACAAAAAGTACCTGACTTATGGAAAAATGCAGAAGTGATCCTTTTACATAAAAAAGGAGCACAGGAAGATTTAAAGAACTACCGTCCAATAAGCCTCCTATCAGTGATGTACAAAGTTTTCACTAAGATAATTTCTAAAAGAATATTAAAAAAACTGAATGACGCACAACCAAGAGAACAGGCAGGATTCAGAAGTGGATTCAGTACAATGGATCACATCCAGGTTGTACAGCAGGTCATAGAAAGGCACAACGAATACACCATGCCACTGTGCTTGGCTTTTATCGACTACGAAAAAGCATTTGATTCCATCTCAAAGCATGCGATAATGGATGCACTGCTTAGCCAAGGTGTAGAGAGAGCCTATGTAAACCTATTAGAATCGATATATGATGGAGCTACAGCCACAATTCACCTTGATGATCTTGAAGTGGGAATTAATATAGAACGAGGTGTACGGCAGGGTGACGCAATATCGCCTATTCTTTTCTCGGCTGGCCTTGAAGAAGTATTCCGTAAACTGGATTGGGAACAGGATGGGGTAAAGATCAATGGTGCAAACTTAAACCATCTTAGATTTGCAGATGATATTATTCTCATTTCACAAGACCCAGAGGAGCTGCAAAGACGCATACAAGAACTGCAAAGGGCTGGCGAACCATTTGGCTTGAAAATAAACCTAAAAAGAGTCAGGTTATGTTCAATAACTTCGCTCAGGACAGAAGAATTTCAGTTTTAGGAAGGGATTTAGAGATTGTGGACAGCTTTGTATATCTTGGGCAGAGGATTTCCATGGAGGGGAATACCGCCCGGGAGGTGGAACGGCGTGTTAAATGTGGCTGGCAGGCATTTGGTAGGCTCAACATAGTGTTTAAGAGCAGACTCCCACTTTGCCTGAAAAGAAAAGTATTCGATCAGTGCGTTCTACCCGTTATGACATACGGAAGTGAAACCTGGACACTCACATCGCAATCAATTCAAAAACTTCGGGTGGTACAGAGGGGAATGGAAAGATGTATGCTTGGCATTACAAGACGAGACAGAAAGTCCTGCGCATGGATCAGGGAACAAACAAAAGTCTGTGACATCATTGGAAGAGTAAAACAGTTGAAATGGAGATGGGCAGGCCATATAGCGAGGCGATGGGACGACAGATGGACCAAGGCAATCCTGGAGTGGATACCGCTTGATCGCAAACGTCCGCGAAGAAGACCGAAAGCACGATGGACTGATGACATCGTTAAGTATATTGGACCCGAGTGGCAGAGGAAAGCCCAGGACCGCGAAGGTTGGAAGCATGCTGAAGAGGCCTTCATCCTGCAGTGGATCGATACGGGCTGATGATGATGATGATGATGATGATGATGATATATATCACGTCACGTGAAATCAATGAAGCCATATTTTTAAATTTGGAAATAAGAAAATTATCGCTGAGAGCCATTAGACAAATAGAGAAAGAGTTAGATGTTATATGCTTTTCCAATAGACGGTAGTACAGTCGCAAAGGTGATTGGATATCTTAAAAGTAGTTTGATTTCTAGCAAAGCTCCATGAATTTCAAGTCGATATGACCAATAATTTTGTTTTCACAGTCTTCGAAAGCACATAAGCTCGATATTTTTGCTACCATAGAGAAAAAACAAATTTCATCTCAACAGACGAAATTTGTTGTGTCGAAAAAGTAGTGTCTAATCAGGATTAGACACTACTCTTTGCGTAAAAAAATAAATAATGCAAGAAAACTTAAAAAGATAGTATTATTGAAACTCTGCTAATCAATATGTCATAGTTCATAATGGAATTTTGAAGTAAACGAACAAGTCCGAGTGTCGCCTTGGGTTCAGGACGCTTCCTTAAGGTCACTATTACAGAAATAGATAAAAAAAATACATTAAATCGTATTGGCCGATCGCAAAATGAAGATTAGAGAGATTACGAACATTGGAGCGTGAGAATATTTCCAGCGCGATGGGTGCACGATTAGGATCGCTCACCTGCAGTTTGCTCACTGCGAACCAAAACATGTATAAGCGCATTAGACATGTATAAACGCAATCGTCTTTTCAAACATAAAAAAATGGCTTCTTTTTGAAAAAAAAAACATACAATAAATGAAAAAATCATCACCGAAACAGAGGCCAATTTTGCATACTTGGCAATGCACAAAAAATTGGAAAATGGGCAAAGTGTATTGAGGTGCATTAAAATATGAATGGATTTTCGATGAAAAAAACAATATTTAATTTAAAAAGTAGCTAACTTTTCAATCTAACCTCATATATACGAGATCGGCTGTCCAAAACTGCTTTATATAATGACTCTATAAAACGAAATATTTCTTATTGTATAAAAATATACATTATTGCTTTAACATTTTAACGTCAAGTGGGCTTGATGGACGCATAATGAGTTTTTACCAAGATATGTTGGCGAACCTGAGGCGTTGAGAATACCTCCCTACGCATTTTTTAAAGTGTTAAAATTATAATTTATAAAATATCTTTAATTCTTTTATTTATTTCGAGCAATTGGGGTCTTCCGAAAAAAATATCGCCTCTGTTGTTAACAGTGTTGATGAAGATCCCAATTTATCAATTCGTTGTCATTAGCAGGAAGCTGGACGTTGTTATTTGACCACGTGGAAAAGTTGGCGGTAAATTCTTGGTCGGGTGCCTTGCAAGATCCAGCTTGTCCAAGAACTCAAGCTGCAAGACCATTATTTACATCATATATTCGATCAATGGATTTGGATGGATCTTTGGATCTTTTATTTATTTCAAGCAATTGGGGTCTTATGTTCGCAACTGTCCGAGTTGTACTGGCGTTACACTCGGCTTACACTCTACGAAATATGAAGGCGTTGAATCTCATGACCTTGGTGGCCAATCTGATCTGTCTTCAAAGGTCTGCCCCTAGAAATAATTTTATCACCGAATTGTTCCCTCAATAAATCGATTGTTGTGTTGGCTATATGAAATGTGAACCCGTCCTGTTGGAACAACATCTCCTCCAAATCAATACCGTTCAAATACGGAATTAAATAATTCATGTAGTCGAATCCCAACTTCCTGCGAACGGCGACGAATTGATAAATTTGGATCTTCATCAACACTGCTAGCAATTTTCTTCGAAAAGCACAGTTTTTGTTCTTGTTTTTGTTTTTAAATTTAGCAGCGTGAAATGCGTTCGGAATTTGTCGATAATTCGGCGAATACACCGTGCGGTTGGGCATGCACGAAGTGCTCTCAGGAAGTTTGGTACACATTATACTGATTTTAATAATAAACTTCGACAATTTGCAAGCATTGCTCTGATATTGCTCTAGATCAAGCATTGCTTGATCTCCTGATGATGCTAACATGGTTAGCAAAACGTGCGTCGAGCAGTTCAAAAAAGTGTTTTGGTGTTTAGTGGTAAATCTCTTCAAGTTTAGTGCATCACACCAAAGGTTCCAATAGAAGAATTGATTGCTCTGATAGTTCAACTTAACTCACAGTTGGTTTGATAACGACCCCTATCGGAAGTTCAGACACACTAAAAAAATCGCCCTTTACTTCGTGATAATAATTTTGTAACATATTATTTTTTACCACGCTGTAATTTATAGGACACACGGTTTTTCGCTTGGGAAATATTTTTTTCCATTAATTAGATCTGTCGACATCCTGATTATATGTGTAAGAAAATATAAATTTTGTTTTATAATGGAAACTTCTTTTTCAGTATACGATACGATCTTTCATCGATATATTTTACGTCGCCGCTGAAGTAAACTGAACAATAAAAAATGCTTGTTCGAGCTCTTGAAAGATACTAAATCTAAAATTACCTCTCCACGGTCGTCCAACAAGTCCTAATATTTCAAATAAGCGCTTATATACACTTTCCCGTGAAACTTTTATCACAAAGACCATTTTTCTAGTTGATTTATTCTTTGCAACACATCTGGAAAATGTCGAGGCGCTATGACCATATAAATAAGTCATTGTTGTACCACTATGAAATATATATAGGCATGAATAATAAAACTGGACATTACAATAAATTGCGAGCCGTATGACTTTAAGGCTTGTCGCGGACACAACATGCTTTTATAATTCTCTTTAATGATACTTCTCGGCTAGATGTTTGGTTTTGGGTGCAAAGAACGACAAAATTTCACTATTTTTTCCATGATTGCTATTTCTATTTTATCTAAAATATTATTATTTTGTTTGAAATTACATTAAATTGCATTAATGCTTGAAAATAATTTCGGACAAATGCTCGCCGCGACTACTTCCGACAAACTGCCATTCTGTTAATCCAATTTCCAGGCAATTAGGGTGTTATGTCGACAATTGTCCGAGCTGTATTGGCTTCCAAGGCGTCAATAGTTGTTTGTTTATCGACATAGACCAAAGATTTAACATAATCACAAAGAAAATAATTTAAAGGCGTTAAATCACATAACCTTGGTAGCCAAGTTTGTAGTGTTCGCTGTATGACATGTGGAGCCGTCCTGTTGGAATCGCATCCCCTCCACATCAATACCAAATTCGAATAACAAAGCCCAACTTCTTGTAAACGATGACGAATTAATATATTTGAATCTTCACCAATACTTCCAGCAACAACGACGATATTGTCTTCTGAACGCAGTTTTTTGTTTTGTTTTTATTATAATATGGAGCAACGTAAAATGCGTTCGGAATTTGTGGATAATTCGGCGAATACATGGCTGGACTGGGCGATTTTGTGCACCATAATCGAAGTACGAAGTCCTTTATAAGTTTAGCGTACAGAACACCGATTTTGATAATAAATTTCGACAATTTTCAGGCATTGCTCTCATGTTAAACGTTCGATGATGATTTGCAAGACATTTGATGTACCAAAATTGCCATGATGATTTGACTGCGACTCCTATCGGAAGTTCCGACACATAAAAAATTAACCCTCTATATTCGAAATTCGAGACATTTGAGAACAAGAACAAGACGCAACACAAGAAGTAACCAATTCTTGATTGAAATGAAACCATTGATTCAAACAAAATTACATATTTTTTCGTTAATTCTAGCTGATAGTGCTTTTGATCGTCCTTTCTTCAATTCGTTTTCCAGATTTTTTTGTTTTGTTTTTTGACATATAATGTACTGAAGATAAACTGAGGTTTTCAAGTTTTGCTAATTCCACACCATTTCTTTTCAAATTCACAATTTCCGTATGTGTGACTAAAGACTGCTTTAGATTTTTTCTATCTATAATAATTAGAACATCAAGGTTTTTTTACGCTCTAAGTTTTGTTTGTATACAGTACTGATTTATTACCCCTAAAGCGGATTAAATCAGTAAATCCAACTGTTCAAATATTTTTCCCCAGAAAAAAATCAGTACCTTGAAAACTGCTTTAAAAAACTTTAACTTCTTCTCTAAGTATTGTTTTTTTTTGTTGAAAATAAATTTAATGAAGTTGAATTATACAAAATTAACAAAAATCAGTTTGTTCATCAAATCATATCAAATTGTATGTATAACAATTGTTTCGATACACAATGCCTTTTTCAAATACAAATTATGCTAAACTGACTAAGAAAAGTAATTACAACCAAACCTAATAATACCATAAAACATGATAGTGGGGAAATCCATTTTTTTGTCAACGTCTAGGAGGGCAATATAAGTTTAATAATGGTTAATCATTCAAGTCTAGCTGATCATTTAGCAAAATATTTCATTTTTTAGATTTATTTTCCTTGTGTAACATTTTAAAATTATCATTGAAAGTATGATTTTCTCATTAAAAATATGAACATTAAGTGGTTAGTATAATGAGAATTATTTTGTTGTTTAGAATGACTTATTTTATGTTCATAAATATAGACTTTTGAACAAGATCCACACTCAATTAAATAAATTCCTGTTTTACAGGGTTTATTTGTTTGACTTTTATTGTTTTTAATAAGGCGTCCAAGACTAATGTTTGTTTTGAAGGCTATATTTATATAATTTGTTTTGGTATAGAAACTATAGCTCATTCAAAGAAAGAATAGTTGCACGTCATCAATCTAGACAAATCTATTACCAATTTAAATCCATAAGAACGAAAAAATCATTTAAAGTTCAAAGCACTCTGTTTCCTTCTTCCTCTAATCCTATTAGAATATGATAAAAATACGGTGAGCCGGAGGTTACATACTGTGAATTCGCTGTCAAAATAGCATTTAGGTTTGTGGTTCTGGACAGTGTTGCCGACCTTACACAAGTTTTTCGTAGAATCTGTCATTTTAATGTTTTGATCGCTTTTGAATTGTGCCTTCAAACGTTTCTGAATTATTTTTACTGTATTCTTTGTTGTTTTAGCTATTTCCTGGTTTAGTTTAGTAAAAAATCTGTGATTATAATTGCAAAAAAATGTTATTTTGAGTCAAATCAGTTATTTTGAACAGGAATGAGATAATGGGGCTCCTCTTTTGCCATTAAACGCTATGAGAGATATGTATTAATAACTTAGTAGGTCTTATGATTAATTGGATTTTTTTTAACGAGTTTCAGCTGCACTAAATATTAATATTGGAAGAAAAAGCGTCAACATACAAAACGAGTAACTAATCTAGATCATCTTGATGTGGGCTCAATTCGCAATCAAATCTATGAAATGTATGAAAAAAGTGAGTAGATTTATTTAGTAATATTGTATTTTTATCAAATTTTATTGAACTATTTCAGAACAAACGGTTAATCTTCAAAGTATTCATGAAAAACTAAAGAACATGCAGCTCTTTGAGGGATGTAAAAACTTCGCTTCATACACTTCTAAAAGAAATTAGTTTCTAATGCAGTAAAGATAATCCACGTAGGAGCCTGATGGAACTTCCAGATATTGCCTTTAAACGAATTCAATTTTTTAAGATGTATCAAAATATCAATGACGAATCTCTGTTTGATTTTGTTTATTTTAATGAAACATGGATATTTCAAAATGGTACCTTGAGTCACTCATGGCAAGATGATGATAACAAGTGAAGTGTAAAGACTACAAAAGTTAATGGGAAAAGGTGAGTGCTATACGTAATACTTAGGAGCCATTAAAGTCATGTCATAAATAATTGTTTTAAGACGTGTGAATCATAACATGTTATTGCAGATATATTGTTCTTCATGCTGGGAACAAGAATGACTTTATTCCAGAGGCCGAATTAGTCAGAACACTGATGGATAAACCTCCAACTAGTGCATGGACAACACCAAAAATTGCAGAATGGCTGACCGAACATAATCTTCCTTTTGAAAACACTATGCTGAAAAGTAAACTGCTGAAAATCGTTATTCGGTAAGCAGTAATTAAAGGGATAGGTTTGTGTTTCATAATGTTATTTTCAGGAACAAGCCTAAAAAAGAATATGTGGCAGATCCCATGGTTGAAGAATATGGCCACAAAGTATTACGTCTTCCCCCTTATCATTGCATATTCATTCCTATAGAATTGATATAGGGGGTGGCCAAAAATTATTACAATCGTCATGTAGGTCAAGATGGAAGAACGATTGATAACTGTTTGGATATGTGAAAAGAAGCTTTGTAAACAGTTACACCACAGATCTGGATGAACAGCATCAGACATACAGAAGAAGATATTCAAACATGATCGAATCGCAAAAGAGTATTTGATAGACTAGAAAATCCTTAATATATAGAATAATCCTTTAATAATTTACTTGAACAGCGATTCAGTTGCTGAAAGTTGTTTTAGTGACACAGAATAATTAAACTTTATGTGAACTAAATGAAAAGCCCCTATGTAGACAAGCAGAAGTTTCGAAACAGATTTTTGGTTAAAACTTTTAAAGAAAAAACTTTTCGTGTTACTTTTTCATTTACAGTTTTATCAATCAAGGAAATGCCAAAATCTGGGTATTTTGGTGTTGATGTGGCAACATTGTAACGTGAGTGTGTTATCGATTTTGATGACGTGCAATCATTGTTTCTCTGAATGAGCTGTAATTTGGTCACTTTTCCTGTATTTTTTTTTGAACGCTACATTCTTGATATTATTGGCAAGATATATTAAAATAATGATTTTATTGTAACTTTTTTTTATTAAATATTTTATTTATATTTGGGTCGTATCCGTTATTTACTACAATCTATTTGATTACATTCAATTCTTTATCATAATTACCTATTAATATTGGAATATTTAATAATCTATGTATAAATGAGTTAAATGCTGGCATCTTTTGTGAATAAGGATGACAAGATTTATTGTATATAACTAAATCTGTACGAGTTTATGAAAAATTACAAAATCATCTTTATTGTCTTTTCTAGTAATTGTTAAGTCTAAAAGGTTAACACTCTTATGTTATCCTTCTTCAACTGTGAATTTAATGTTCTTATACAAATGAATTTATGTAAGTTAAAAATTAATTTAATTGTCTATGAGAACCTGTAAAACAAATTAAAATGTCAGCAACATATATGTATCAGTAAACTGATGATTTAAACAACTGATGTTGATTTATCTTACTTTCTAAGTCGCCCATATAAATTTCCGCCAGTAAAGGACTTCCCAATTATCAAACCGTTATTCGAAACAAAATGAATTATCTAATTCAAAAAATTCTGATCCAAAGTAATTACGACAACTCTAAAATTTCTTGTTTCTGTATTAAATTAGTTATATTTTTAAGAAGTAATTTGTCAACTAATTCTATTAATTCATTTGGTGGTTACTCAGAAATAAATTTTGTATACCAAAAGATGGATTTTTTGGAAAATTTAACGAAGCCAAACTAATTTCTTTCGATGCTCGAAGATCTTGGTCTCTTAGTCTTGGATCTATGGTCATCATAGTTTGCGTTGAACGTTTGGTGAAGGGACCCAAAATCAATTGCAACTTGACCTAGAATTTAACTCATTTAATTAAGCTAATTTTTGGCTAAATGCTTATGTTAATAAACAAAATTACCGCATTTGAAGTAAAAATAATCCGCAAACAATCTAACAATTACCGTAGTATCTACAAAAATGCACCGTATGGTGCGGATTGTACGCCGATGGCATCATTAGTCGGTATTTCTTTAAAAATCAAGCTGCAAAGTACGTTACCGTTAATGGGGATTATTACAGAGGAATGATCAAGAGGGATTATTTAAGTTCTTATTTGAATGGCATTGATTTGGAAATGCAGTTCTAACAAAATGACTCCACATGCCATACATCCAACGCAATAATCGATTTATTGAGGGAACGATTCGGCAAGAATTTTTTTTCAAAGAACGGACCTGTTAATAGGCCACCAAGATCAAATGATTTAACGCCTTTAGATTATTTTCTTTGGGGTTGTGTTATATCCGTGGTATATGCCAACAAACCAGCAACAATTGACGCATTGAAAGACATCATAACCCGGACAATTACAGACAACATAAGACCCCATTTACTTGAAAAAGTGGTCTTAAATTAGATTGACAATAGGCGCTTTGTTAAAAGTAGCCGCGGCGGGCATTAATCCGAAATTATTTTCAGACAATGAATTGATGAATTGAAACAATGAATTGAAATTAATATTCAATGGCAATAATGGCATTGAATATTAATTGACATAAACTAAATAGTCAAGGCTGTTATTTTATTTAAATTTAAAGTTCGGACGCAGTAAAAAAATTACCTTACATAAATAAAAGTAATAATGTCTAAAATAATATGAGAAGTATGTTGAAAAAATACTATTGCTTCAAAAATTTTTAGATTTTTCCAGGCTAAGCCAAATATGTATCAGTTCGCCCTCGTATGCCTAAATATGTTAACATTTTATCATTCCTCTTCAAAATTGAAACAAAGTGAAACTCGGCTACTTTCGTTAATGACTGCTGCTTACGTTTTTAATTGCGACGTTAAAACGCTGATTAAATAAAACTTTCGAAACTATGTTTGAAACTTTTATCTCTTTTCGTTCCGGAAAGATGCTACGGCATTGATCCTAATGAACTTTAAGGAAGTTTAACGCTTAAAATGGACTGAGCAACGCCGTGCTGTTTATATTCGTCATTATTGGGTAATTTTTTGAAATAACATCGTTTGTCGAACGGCTAAGAAAAACAAAGTTTCATTTGGAAATAACAAAGAAATGTATTTTTTAATAAAGCCAGGAAAATCTAAAGAAATATATAACAAAATTAGAATTTTCACTAAATTATTTAAGGATACTGTATCATACAGAGGTGGTCTGAAAAGTTCTCGGCCTGATAAAAAACACACACAATTTCTGAGATTTTTTTTTCAATTTAGTCATCTTGCACGTAGTCAGTATGATACATTTAGACCAACGACACATTCCGCACATTTTAAATGCCCTCAGAACAAATGGATTTGTTTAACTTTGTAATGATTTCTTCAACGTCTGTATGCAGACGCAGCATCGTCATGAGACAACACATTCTCTTTGGCCGGATATCAACGTTTAGCTTGATTAACAGTCTTCAATTGTTCTACTAGTGGAGCATAATACTACCCGGTGATGACAGAATCCCACTTTTTTGGAGTAGAATGGAAGAATCTTTTAAAGTAGAATCCAACTTTTATGTACACGAGGGTTACTATTTATGTATACAGAATTGGTGGTGAACAATGGTGTTGCTAGGTGCCATCTGACATAAACAACGTAGAGTTTGGCATTGTTGGCTGTATACCTACTGAGAACATTTTGTTATGCGGACCCTATTTGTGTTGTTTAATGACTTGAAAATTTCATCTCAGTAAAAAAATAGAATTGTACTGTATATCACTGGTTTAGTGAATTCATTCGTGGCCGTCGTTCGCTCACAAATGAAGGAAAGAAGGCCGTCCAAAATCGGTTGTTGTACCAGAAAACATCGATATTGTGCGCGAACTGATAAGATTTTATGGATTCCGCATAATTTGATAATCGCTCTAAAAAGGTTCACGACGATTGGTGCAAAGAAATGCTCAAAAAATGCAATCGTAGTGCGGCGAAAGCCGTACATTTACACCTTGAAAATCCGTCTAGACATGATTAGATTACCAATAACTTACATAACCTTACGACAAAATATCGAAATTCATAAAAATACTATTATTTACTCACCCTTCATCAGACTGGTCTCATCTCACCAGAAACCGCATCCTCACACACCACTATCTGAAATAAAACAATGTCACAAAATAAAATTCCAATAGTTTAAAAAATTGATTCGATTTAAAATCTATTCCAAGCGAAGAGACGAAAAAATCGTTGAAAAAACTGTACCGAGTTACGTACTCCGCTCACATGAGAACCTCGATGTCAGCATCACCTCAAGAGTAGAGTTACATATTTCGTTCGCATGAGAACCACGATGTCAGCATCACCTTGGGAGTCATCACGCCACCAGATGGTCCCGTGAGAAACGCAACCTAAACGTATTTTTAAGTATAAATATTACCTCCAAATTTAATATTGTTAATTCTTAGTTAAGCTGTTGAGTTTAAAAAACCTATTTTGTAAACCATTTTCGAAATAAAGTTTTTAAAAACAAAGTCTGCCGAAAAAGTTCTTTAAGTGGCGCAGTCGGTAGGATTGCACAAGTGTTTCACGAACGAGCCAATTGAGGACGACACCAAGAGACACAACAGTTGGAGCCAATCCAGCAGTGCAATCAACAGAACCAGAAGCAGACAGCAGCACAGCCGAGAATTCGGGAAGGAAGAAGCAGATCAACAAAGGTTAGTGCCAATTCCTTTTACCCTCCTGACCCTCTGATTAAGGTACTCAGTTGGAATAGTTAGGGAAGTGTATTTCACACAAAAAACCAGTGTATTGAACACATTAGGGTTAGAAATTAGGTTAAGAAAGAGGAACAAAAATATATGACAGAAATTGACGATTTAGTAGCATCATTAGCATTAGCATTTAACGATAACGATTCTAAAATGCAGAAACAAAGTAAACAAACCCCCATTGACTGGGATTTATTCAAATCTAGATTAGAAAATATTAAACCTTTTAATGGTGACAGTAACGTTTTAAATAAATTTGTTACCA
This sequence comes from Cosmopolites sordidus, assembly GCA_031761425.1. Lineage (NCBI taxonomy): Eukaryota > Metazoa > Arthropoda > Insecta > Coleoptera > Curculionidae > Cosmopolites > Cosmopolites sordidus. The sequence continues at coordinate 30,255 of JARFXV010002210.1, read as the reverse complement.
AATGCGATAAACTCGTAAATATATATAGGCAATTACAAAGTGAGGAATTAGATGCCCACATTTTCGATTGTATTCAGGAAAAATTAATCGAGAAAGCAGAAGTAATGGTTGGGAATAGAACAGAGCTGACAAATTGGGACGCTCTGAAAGCCGCGTTACAACAATGTTTTTCTGATAGACGCAATACGGACAATTTAGTCCAAGAATTAACACGAGCCAGACCATTCAAAGGTGAACACTTAATAAGTTTCGGAACCAGACTTCAACTTCTTCGAAGTAATGTTGCTCAGAGAATTAGTAACGATTTAAATTTGAGTGAACAACAGAAAATTTGCCACATTACTTACTATGAGAAAACGGCGTTAAATACATTCATAGCAGGTTGTACGGGAACCCTGAAAAATAACATGCATTTGAAAAAACTCGACACATTGGAAGATGCAATGGCTTATGTCGTTGAATTTGAAAATTTCGAAAAATTATATGGGAACCTAAACGCAACTGAAAAATACAGTAATAATCAATTTGCACCGAAACCAACAAATTTTTCAAATTATCCAAAATTCTCAAACAATCAAAATTATTCTAATCAAAACCCTTTCAATCAAAATCAATTTAATCAGAATGCTTTTAACCGAAACCCAAATTTTAATCAACAACAATATTCGACAATGGCAAAACCATTTCAATGGCCATCACAACCAATAAATGTGCAGCCCAGACAATTCGCACCTCAAAAATTCTTTACAAACCGGGAAGTTTTTGGACCTCCAAAAAATGTGTTTAAGCCCAAGAATATTCCACCTAGTCAAATGAGTAAACCAACACCCATGTCGATTAGTGTACGAAACAGTAACGGATTTAGCAGACAGCCAATCCGTAATCAATTCAACCATTTCCAAAACACATACCCCAATCAAAAACCGAATTTTACTTTCGAAGAACTTCACAACAACGAGTGTGAAGGATATCCGGTTGAAGATTATCAAGATTACTCGTACTACGAACCGAATGAAGAAACTCACCTTGATTATCATGTGAATAACTATGGTGAAGATGAACAACAAAAAAACGAAGAATTTTCAGAGAATGAAAACCTTAAAGAAATTGGAAATTTTACGGAACAAGCCCAGAACGAAGGCCAACCTTGACGGAAATAAACATTTCCTCTAATAACGCTTTACCATATATCGAAATTGGCTATCCTAAAATTAAACTCTTAATAGATACCGGGAGCTCAAGATCAATTTTAAGACCAACTGTCGCAGAAAAATGTTATCCAAACTGTATCTATCGAGCGAATAACATCATCAAAACAGCAATAGGTAGTGAAAACACACAATTTCAGGCAAAAATTCCAGCATTTTCAGAATTTAAACTAGATTATGAGATAGATTTTATTCTTTTTGATTTTCACGACTATTTTGATGGAGTAATCGGTCTAACAGATTTAATTAATATGGGATTGAATATAGATCTTTTAAATAAAAAACTAATTGGACAACAAATCGAAATTCCTTTTAAATACCGAAGACCTTCCGAAACAAATTTTTCTATTACCATAAATCCCAAAGAAAAAACTTTAAAGAAAATTCCAGTTAATATACGAGAAGGAGAAATCATCACCAACAGCGAAAAAATAGATGAATTGAACTTTCCATCCATTCTCTCTTATGCTCACGATGGTTATGCTATAATCGAAATTCATAACCCAACAAATAACTATATAACATTGACTCTCACTGAACCATTTCCTTGTCAATTATTTAAACCGCAAGAATTCGAATGTATGACTTTCGAACAAGTAAATCATAAATGTTCTCAACAAATACCAAGCAAAAAGGCACAGTTAAATCATCTAATACGCACCGAACATATGAACCAAGAAGAAGGAAAAGCAATTACGGCATTGTGCAAAGAATTTGAAGATATATTTTACCAACCAGGAGACAAATTAACATTTACATCGAAAATTAAACACGAAATAAAAACCACAGATAATATACCAGTGTACACAAAGACATACAGATACCCATACATTCACAAGAATGAAGTGTGCAAACAAATCAGCGAAATGTTAGAAAAGGGAATAATACGACCATCATCCAGTCCATGGTCATCACCGATATGGATCGTCCCTAAGAAGATGGACGCTTCGGAAAGACAAAAATGGAGAGTAGTAGTTGATTATAGAAAAATCAATGAAAAGACAATTTCGGACCGCTACCCTATTCCAAATATAACCGATATATTGGACAAATTAGGACGAGCCCAGTACTTTTCAACATTGGACCTAGCGTCTGGTTTTCACCAGATTGAGGTAGAAAAAGACTCCATAGAAAAAACGGCGTTCACAGTTGAAAATGGACATTATGAATTTTTAAGGATGCCATTCGGTCTGAAAAATGCTCCATCTACGTTCCAAAGAATAATGGACGAAGTCTTAAAAGAGCTACAGAACAAGATTTGTATGGTATTTATGGACGACATAATAGTAGTGAGCACAGGCTTAACGGAACATATTCAGAACCTTAAACTCATCTTTAAGAAATTGCGAGAAGCTAATTTAAAAATACAAATTGACAAGTGCGAATTTCTACGAAAGGAAGTTGAATTTCTAGGTCATATTGTGACACCTGAAGGAGTCCGACCTAATAAAAAGAAAATAGTTGCTATACAAAAATATCCCATTCCAAGAACGCAAAAGGAAATCAAAGCATTTTTAGGCTTGTTAGGCTATTACCGTAGGTTTATTAAGAATTTTGCCAAAATCACTAAACCGATGACTCTATGTTTAAAGAAAGGAAATAAAGTCGAACACACACAAGAATTCGTAGAATGTTTTAACACCTGTAAGAATCTATTAATTTCAGAACCAGTCTTAGCATATCCGGATTTCTCTAAAACCTTCGAACTGACTACGGATGCATCGAATTATGCAATTTCGGGAATTTTATCTCAAGATGGTCACCCAATTTGCTATGCATCCAGAACTCTAAACCCCGCCGAAATCAATTATTCAACAACAGAAAAAGAATTATTGGCTATTGTGTGGAGTTGTAAATATTACAGACCCTATTTATATGGCGCAAAATTTGTGATATACACCGATCACAAACCTTTACAATGGTTAATGTCGCTAAAAGAACCAAATTCTCGTTTAGTACGATGGCGACTAAAATTAGCAGAATTTGAATACGAAATTAGATATAAAAAAGGGAAAAACAACCAAGCAGCTGATGCTCTATCCAGGAATGTAGCAGAAGTCAATGCAGCAGAAACCGAATCAGTTTGTAATAATGCAGGCGACGCTGATGATATAATAAAAGAATTTCTATTAACACCTAGCGAATTACCAAACGTAGATCAAGTTACAATTGATGAAGTTATTCCACCGAAAATAAATATTATTTCGGACATTCAAATTAAACCACCAACTATTCATGAGAATAATAAAGAAGGAGTTGAAACAGTACACTCTTCAGCTGAAGATCCCATTTGCGGAATGCCAATAACTGAAAGAGCCATAAACATGTATAAAAATCAAATAATTGTCACAAGTGGAGATATAACCAAATTTCAACTAAGACAAGAACGAGTGTTCGAAAACAGCAGATTTTACTTAACTATTTCAAGTAGAGATCCAACATTCAGTATAGTCACATTCCTTAAAGAATATGTAAAACCGAAACAATTATACGCTATATACTTTAATAACCAAGAATGCGCACGTCAGTTTGCAATCACTTTGCAAAACCTTTTTAAAAACTCATCTTACAAGATATTACAATGCTCAACGTTCTTAGAAGATATACGAACAAGAGATGAGCAACAGGAAAAACTTACTCTACACCACACCACCAAAACATGCCACAGAGGTATGAATGAAATGAAAGCAGCATTCAGTACAAGATTTTATTGGCCAAAGATGTCAGATGATATTGAAAATTTCATTAATAATTGCGAGATATGCCAAAGAAACAAATATGATCGAAATCCACCCGTAATTAAATTTAATTTAACACCTACAGCATCAAGACCTTTCGAGCACATACACGTGGATACTTTTAGAATAAATTACGACGCCTTTGTAACAATTTTAGATTCATTCTCAAGATATGGACAAGCCTACCCACTCCGTAGTATTACAGGTACCGAAGTAGTAGAAAATTTGTATACATTCGTAACACATCACGGTCTTCCATTAAAAATAACCGCAGATCAAGGAACAGAATTCAAAAATAAAGACCTCGAAGATTTCTGTAAATTGTATAGAATTGAACTACACTATACAACCGCGAAAAACAGTAATTCGAACTCACCCGTTGAACGTTTTCATTCGACCATAATTGAAAGTTTTCGTTGTTTACGAGAAGAAAACAAAGACATGACAATACAGCAGTTGATGAGAAGAGCTGTAATGGGTTATAATAATTCAATACAAAGCGTGACCAAACTTACGCCCTTCGAAATAACAACAGGACACGTAAATACTATAAACCCTTTTGATCTAAACGACAACGCTATTATATCTAGCTATGTACAATCACATAAAGAAACATCGAACAAGCTATATGAGAAAGTAAAGAGAATAAATGAAGAAACCAAACAAAATGTAATATTGAAAATAAACGAAACTAGACAAGAACCTCCTGACTTTCAAGATCAAAAGATCGCCTACGTGAAAACGAAATATAGAAGCAAAGACAAACCAAAATTTAAAAAGGTACCAATAATTGATGAAACTGATACCAAAATAATAACAGACAAAACTTCATATCATAAAAGTACCCTCAGAAAACCTAAACCTAATGGAGGAAAATCTTTTCAGGATGAAGCAGGAAACAGCGACGATCCTGTTATACCTGGTCCTGCAGATCCACCTGACAAACGGGTCTGACATTCAAATCACCACGCTGGAGAACCCCATATTACCTATCCAACTGGGAAATTCCAGACTTATTTATAATAGACATACATTTATTCATTACGTAGATTTAAGACATTTAATCGATAAACTAAGTAATATTAAGGCTTATTTTCTTAAACTCAAGGAAAGTTTATTACCAGTAAATGCATCGAATAATATCTCTTATCATGCACTAGCGCAAAACCTACTCCTCAGAACCGAATACTTAATAGAAATTGCAACAAATAAAATCGAAAATTTACACCCTCACATTAGAAATAAACGAGGTTTTATTGATGGAATTGGAAAGATTAATAAATGGTTATTCGGAACCCTAGATTCAGATGACGGTAAACGATATGATGAAGCAATAGCAATTTTAGAGTCCAATCAGAAAACCATAGTTGACGAATTAAAATTACAGATTTCATTATCAAAAAATCTAATCGATAATTACAACGAAACTGTGGCAACTCTAAGTAAAAATCAAGAGTCACTGCAATCAAGTTTATATACATTACTCTCACCAGTTCAACAAACTATCAATAACATACAAGATTATCTAAGTTTCCAAGGAATTACAACGCAATTAAATTTAGATTGTCAAAATCTAATAATGTTTCTTGATAATTTGGAAGACGCTATTATGTTTACCAAAGTAAACGCTCTACATAGCAGCATACTGTCAAATTTAGAATTAAAAAATATGTTAAACTATTTAAAGAATATCTATAACAATTCGGAAATTCCAACATTCAAAAATTTATTGTCATACTATCAATTTTTTGGAATTCAAGTAGAATTTTTAGAAAGCAAAGTAATATTTGCCATACATGTACCGATACTGAGACCTGAAACCCTTACCTTCTATCACATCTACCCAATTATCCAAAATCGAACCATCTTTATACCAAAATACCCTTATTTGGCACAAACCCCTATGAGAAGACAATTTATTGCTAATTCATGTCCAATTATCGAGAAAATACATTTCTGCATGGAAGAATTCCTACCCGATGACCAATGTGTGAACAGTCTAATAGCAGGACATCAAACTGGAAATTGTCCGACAATCGAAATTAATATTGAGGAACCAGTGACAGAGCAGATTACCAGAGAACTAGTTTTAATCTTACCCACCAAACCAGAAACAATGATTGCCAAATGCAACACCGATCAATATTTCGAAATATCGAAATCTTCACTAATTAAAATCCCAGAAGATTGCGAAGTTCAAATTAAGGAAAAGAAATTTCTAAATGACTTAAAGATTCAGAGAGGAAAACCAATTATCCTACCCGAAATAAAATGGTCAAAGTTAGATGGAACGAAAACTTCGATTACCTCGAACATTACCAAAATCAATATTGACGAAATATACCATCTGAAGAATATGGCAAATCAATTGAAGCCGATAAACCTCGATAACACTAATCATCGACAAACCACAAATTATATTGTTTTAGGTATTTGCATTGTCCTAACCATACTTGTAGTGATGATGCAAAGGGAAAAGTTGTATTCCTATTGGCAAGCTGTCAGAAGAAGGTCCAAGAAAAGCCACCCCCAGAGTAAAGTGGATTCGGAAAAACGTACCGTTGTTTTCGAATCTTAAGGAGGGAGGAGTTACGTACTCCGCTCACATGAGAACCTCGATGTCAGCATCACCTCAAGAGTAGAGTTACATATTTCGTTCGCATGAGAACCACGATGTCAGCATCACCTTGGGAGTCATCACGCCACCAGATGGTCCCGTGAGAAACGCAACCTAAACGTATTTTTAAGTATAAATATTACCTCCAAATTTAATATTGTTAATTCTTAGTTAAGCTGTTGAGTTTAAAAAACCTATTTTGTAAACCATTTTCGAAATAAAGTTTTTAAAAACAAAGTCTGCCGAAAAAGTTCTTTAAGTACCGTAAATAGCATCAGCGCCCAGGTACAATATATACGCCGCATTTTTAAGGATTTTTGTTTACATATAATAAAACATATATACAGTATGTTAGAAATTTTAGAATACGATAATTATTAAGAAAGGGTTAATATACAAGATTAAATAGTTTTAATCATAAGAATAATAAAATTTATTTAATAAAAATCAGATTTTTTTAAAATTAATCTAGTCTGATAGTTCATTTTATTTTCTACTGTTTTGTAAGTGTTTTTAGAGAATGTTTTTAAAAATTAGAAAATCCAAATTTCTTCATAACATTAGGAAAAGATTTCTTTAATGATGTGCTCAATCAAAGGACGTATTTTTAATAGCTATTCTAGTAAATATTCGATGGCGGTACATACATTTTTCATTTTAAACCCAAGATCAGCCATTCATGTTTGTCGTTATGCAATGTAGAACAGCGTGTACAATTTATTCTGATTTACTAGGAAAATTGTGGTTCCTTGAAAAACGTCATCTTTTCAGAAAGAACTTCAACTTTTTCAATAAACAAAGATTATTTTGCAACAAATTTAAACGTTTTTTTTTTTATTGGACTAACGCAAATGACACATGACACTTAAATTGTTCTTTATTAATTGTTTGACCAGTTGGAAGGAACTATTTGTGGACAATGCGCACGGCAATGAAGAGCAGTTAACACGTCTTTGATTTTTGACCAGCCTTAACGTGTTTTTTTCAACTTTGGTGCATTTTTGCACGATATTCACTTAATTGTTGAGCTGTCCCTAGGTCATGAGCATAGATTCATGTCGCAACACTAATCATTATATTACATTTAGGAGTGTCATCATCAGAGAAAGCATCTCTTCAACAACTTGAATATGATAATTCAGTGTTTTTGGAATAAAACGAGAAGAAGTACTAGACAAGTCCAAACTGTTCTTCAAAATTGATTGAATTGATCCAAATGATCTATAATATTTAATCGACAATTAATCAATATATATAATCATTGATTTTGCTCGTGTTTTCTTCGGTGGTTGACGTGGAAGGTCTTCCTAAACGAGGTTCATCTTCAACTGCTTCTCTACCATCACTAAAGCCCTTGTACCACTTATAAATTTTTTTTTACATAGTTTCATCGCTGTATCACGTTCTTAATATATTTTATGCATCACACAAAACATTTAAACATTGGATAAAATTTAATTCAAAGTCTTAGCTTTTTTATCAATTTAAAAAAATAGCGAACAAAAATGTTTAACAATTACAAAAAAATTCTAACTTTACAAACAAAATAATATTAAAGTTATGCTAGAAAAAAGGACAGTCATACTAACTTAAAAAATATGCGATTATATCGATACGTAGAGCGCGCGAGTTTTTACGAACGAACAAAAGTCACCTTACTTTTCAATCATACACTAATTGTCGGAAAAATAACGGAATTTTTAAATAAAAACACAATCAGTTATTTTGCTAAAATTATTTGTTTTTATTCAAAATACATTCCTTCCGCATCAACACACCGCAGGACACGTTCAACTAATGCAAGCATAGGATTTTTTGTTGTTTTTCGGAATCGCTTCAATGGCTCTCGTCACGGCTTCTTGGGCTTGTGTAACATTATGTCATAAAAAGTTTCTTTCATGACCAGTTTCAGTTTCAGGAACCGGAAATAGCCACACGGAAATAAATCAGGCAAATACGGAGGATGTTGATTGTTTTTTTACGTTAAAAATTCACGAACAGCGATGGTCATTTAAGGCGTGACGAACCAATCCAGTACAGACTGTATGTCATATATTACAATCGAATTCGTATCGCAGGCGATCATTTCACACATTTTTTTCCACCACTTCATCGAGATTTTTGTTTTTTGACAGGACTGGCTTTGGGTCGTGTTCCAAAGCATCTCGGCCGTCTTGGAATCGCTTATACCACTAGAACACATGTGCACGGGATAAGCAATCATCACCGTAAACTTTTTTTGTCAATTCAAATGTTTCTGTAAAAGTTTTACCGAGCCTGAAACAAAATTTAATATTAACTCTTTGTTCCATCGTGTTTTCGTGACGACATAACAAGCAGGTCAGGCACTGTCATTTTAAGCGTTACAACTTTTAAGAATTCGTTAATCGATTCTAATAATGGTGGTCTCGTTTTGTAGAGGAGACATACAGTTTTTAGTATATGTATAGTGTCAATAGACGGCGTTAGTAGTTTTCTTTCAGTTTTCAAAGTTCCTCTATTAGTTCCTCTGTGTAGTAGTAATTCAAATACGGCAGTAGTAATTCAATATCGAAGAGAGTTTCCTATTCGATACCACATTTTAATCCATTTTAAAATTTCGATTCAAAAAAAAATTTCATTATCAAATTTGAGTGTCACTCGATTTTTGACGTATAACTCAAATACGATAATGGATATCAAAGTGTGCTCGGCACCAATCGACTGCTTTATACCGACTGAAATTAAACCATCCAAAAATCTTAATTAATTCAAAATGGTACAACTAAAAACAGAAATTGGTAACAAATATAAAGAAGTATATCAGCGTTTGACAATAGCGGCTCGTATATAGGAGTTGCAGCGCTGCAGACCCTAAACCCAAAATAATTTTATGCTGTTTAAATTATTTGTTATAATCGTCATTATTACTTATTCGCTTTATATACGTCATTATCACTCTAATTTTCAATTTTGGTTTGTTAAATGTATTATCAGATGTATTTTAAAAAACGTCTACTGCCATGGGGGCTCGGTTGGGGGGGGGGGGGTCAACGGTCGAGGATTTATCACAGAAAACAATTTTTCAGAGCAAAAGACCATATTTTATTTCCTTTCAGTTTCTTACCTTTAACTCATTTTTCTGGTTCACCTCCTGTGTAGGGCCTCAATAGTACGAAAAGTAAAAACGATGAAGAGGAAAGCAAAAATAAATCTTTAACAGCAGTACTTTCTTCTACGCCGCCCACCAACCCCAAGTTTGCCCAACAACAGACATTTGTAAAAATATAAAAATATTTATTCAAAGCGCGTTTGAAAAAAAATGGTTCAAATTACCAGACTTTCCCCTACTGGTAAGATTTTTCTCCAGAAAAATAATCTAATAATAAAATAGCAAGACTGTACCTGACAAATGAACATGAAAAGGCCAAAGTTTAAGCACAAAATCGCAAATCGTAAAAGCTCATTTGAGATGGTTAGATCATTGCCACAGGATGCAGGTCAATAGGTTACCAAAGCAGATCCTCTACGGGGAATTAAAGAACAAGAAACAAAATCTGGAAGGTCCAAAAAAGATACAAAATCGCCATAAAATCATCTCTAAAGAACATTATGTTAAGAGTTTCTTAATGGAAAAAAAACTGCAAACGATAGACCCAAATGCCGTAAAGCGATATACAGAGCAATGCAGCTCCAAACAGGCTAGACCACGTGTACCAATCCAACTGACCTTAATTGGCCAGCATGCGGTAGACTATGTAAATCTAACCTGGGCTATTTGAGCCACTATATAACCCATAATTTTTCAACAATGGCTCATCAAAATTATTAGCCATGACTGAGGTCATACTAGAATCGAAGTGACTGCCATCATATCAGCATTTGTTAATGCTGCTATATTAATATAATAATTTTAATATTAATTGTAATTAAATTGAAAACAAACAAATACTCATAAGTTTTCTTCTAGGTGTTATATTATTTGTCAAAAACGCAAATACCTATAATGGTATATCCCGAATACCAGCCACAATCGCCTAGAAAGCGACTATAAAAGAGTTTAGGGAGCCATAAATAATAATAGAAAGTGGCACGGCTCTGAAATAGAGAAGGAATAATAGCTTCAAATTGGCCGTTAACAAGCAGTTGGTATGAGGTCCGGGTGAAAAATGGAGCCGGATGAAGAATTGCGCGTTCGGAAAGGATTCGCATTAAAAGGTTTGCATACGAAATCCAACGTGGTTTTCCGACGGTTCGAGTCAGCGATTTTAATATTTCATACATTCGGTTAGATCGGAAACAATCGGCTCGGAAATATAATATATTTCCTCTTTGGATTTCGAAAGTTATCATTGTTTTAAAAACAATTACTTCATATTTTTCGCTCGATCTTTTTCACTCATTTAATTTATAGGCAATTTATTTATTCAACGTAATAACTGAAAAACAATCCAAATTGGTTACATTTCTTCTTCCTCCTGTGGTGTTACAGCCCCTTAATAAGCCTTAACCCCCTTCAACATCCGCCTCCAACGGAATCGATATATTGAATCAATCCAATCTGAAGCTGTGTACGAGACGTGCTTCATTTTTGTAGATATAATTAATAGAAGTCGATTTAAGGTATAATAATTTAATTATTATAATATTATAGTGCAGTGTTTGGAAATTGATTTAGCAAAAATAATACTCTCGAAATGACGGCCTTCGCGGCGCTGGCATTCTTGAAGGCATGATCGAAAGCGAAGCTCACAGTAAAAGGCCTTCCGTTGATGCTCAGAATGGTCAGAGAATAGTTGAAGTTAGCTAACATAATCGTTCATCTGATTGTAACCCATAAATTGGGTATGATATGATATGAAAATGATTGGATATTGAAAATAATCCTCATTTTCTGGAACGTATCTTACAGTAACGACTGTAGCTTCATAACCATCTTATTCACCAGAAGTGACTCCTTGTGACCTTTTCCCTCACCTAGGATTGAAAATTCCTACTCAAAAGACGCCATTTTGGAACAGTGGAGAAAGTTAAAAAGGTAGTACCGACCACCTGAAGGCGATGCGATTATCTGAGTTCCAGCACTGATGTAAAGAGTGGACAAATGTTCTCCATGGCAACTACTTTGAACGAGACAATGTAGAATTTTACTTTCAACACAGAATAAAAAATGATAAAAAATCAATCTCATAATTCTAGCACACTAACACACCTCCCATAAAGTTTCGTAACAACAATTGTTTTCCGATGTGGAACTGTTAAACCCACGCCCAATCTGATGATATTTAGACGCGTTAAAAATCACCAGCCGCGGTGGTCAGGTGGGCCAGTCACTTGCCTGGCAATGCAGTGGTTCCGGGTTTGAATCCTGGTTTGGGTATAGAAATTTGTAGTCTACCCAACTTAATGGGGCATTATGAAATACTGGGAAAAATATACGCTAAATGGCCAATGTGACCGATGATTGATTTTGATCAAAATCAAAACAAAAATAAATTAACATCAAAATACTTACTTTTTTTTAAACATAGCGTCATACAATTACCAGGGTTATTCGAAAAGTTCACAGGTAGATGGCGCAAGCATATCCAAATGACTATAATGATAGGTCTTTCGGTTAATAATGTCAATTTTGATAAAAGATGGCATTACTAAAACATTTGTTGATATAGCCCAATGTTGTATATGGCATTTTGAAGAGTAAACATACGCTATCAAAAGCCAATTCGTTATTAACTGTCATTGTACAAAAAACATAATTTTTCATAGCTTTGAATATGTCGAATTATGTGCCAGAAAAATACGTTTTGTGGGGAAGTTTCATATCCTTCTTCATTGGAAGGCTGCTGAAAGTTATCGATTGCTTGTTGAAGCTTATAGTAAACATGGTTTAACCCAAAAACCATATGAACGATGTTTTAAACAGTTTAAAAGGGGTGATTTTGATATAAAAGACAAGGCGCGTCCAGGACAGCCGAAAAAGTTTAAAGATGCAGATTTGCAAGCATTATTGGGTGAAGACTCAATTCATACGTTGAAATAATTGGCAGAAGCAATAGATGTTGCTTAATCCACCATTTCCGAACGTCTACACGTATTGGGAAAGATCTAGAAGAAAGGCAAATGGGTTCCATCTGAATTAAATTAAAGAGACTTTGAAAGCCGAGAAAACCACTTGTGAAATTTTGCTTGCCAGACAGAAAAGAAAACGCTTTTTCGAGTTGTGACAAAAAATCATGGATAGACCCAGGCCAGCCTTCAACATCACAAACACTGCGGAATATACGTCAAAAAAGTTTTTTCTGTGTATTTGGTAGGATAGTAGAGGAGCCTGGTGAAACGATTACTGACGATCGATACCGATAACAATTGATAAAATTGAATCGAGCATTGAAAGACAAGAGACCAGAATACGGCCAATAAGGATAAATACGATAAAATCATTCATTTTTCAACATGTCGTTATATGGGACGTCCTATCCTATCCCAGGATTCACCGGACTTACCCCTTCGGACTACCACTTATTTCGATCGATGCAGCACGGAGTTGTAGAACAATTCTTTCATTCTTACGAACAAGTAAATATTTGGCTTGATGAATGGTCAGCCTCAAAAAAAAGTTCTTTTGGCGCAGAATCCATTCTTTGACAGGAAAATGGGGAAACGTAATGGCTAATGATGCCTAATACTCTTATTATTAAGGTAATTTATTTTGTTATGGAAATAAACGCTCAAATTGTGTAAAAAAATCGACATTATTAACCCAAAAAAAATTATTAATTGTCAAGTATACTTCGTTAGTTGGTGTGCTGCGAAGTTTCTGATGCATTCATTTAGTGGCTGGTTGGTGGAGATCGAATAAAGTAAACAAATTTGAACAATTCCTAAAAAATTGATAAAGGTGAAGTTCGAATTGTTATAAACTGCTTGTTGTATGGGAACTTGAACGAATATACAAACAGATTTAGAATTTAGTATTAGTTTTAGTAGTGATTGCTTAGAGATAGTACTTAGATTGCTTATAGAAGTGGTACAAGAACTTTAGTGATGGTAGAGATGCGTTTGAAGATGAACCTTGTTCAGGAAGACCTGCCACGCCAACCAATGACAAAAGCATTGCCAAAATCAAGCATGTTGTACTGGATTATCACCGATCAAATATTAGAGACATTATAGATGTTACTAGAATATCAATTGACTAAATTCAATCAATTTTGAAGAACAATTTAACCGTATCTCGTGTATCTTCATGTCTTTTTCTGAAAACTCTAAGTTTTCTGAAAAATATCGTTTTGTTAAAGTTACTGAACTGATGCTTTCTGAGAATGACAGAGTTCTGATATGCATAATGTTCACAAAAAAGCAAACAAACACCACATATTCCCATTCTTTCGATTGAAGAACTCACTTCGTAAACGTTTTGAGTCCATAGAAGCCATTCAAGAGAGTTCGCTGGCCATTTTGAAGGAAATACCAGTCAAGTCAAATATAAAAACTGTTTCGAAGACTGAAGAAAACGTTGGAATAAGTGCATTGTATACGTTTGTGCAGTGGACGTTTCTTAAATTATAGCACTTTTAAATATAAGAATTAAGACTTAGGTGTGATAATTGTTTTGACATACAGTGTCTACAACATTATAGTTTGGTATCTGAAGGAAGCATAGTTTGATTCAACAATTTTCATACAATATTTTAAATGTAGTAGAAATGTAGACCTACGTCTCAGTTATTATCGTCTACCTCAGTTAAATATATCGATTGTCCGAAAAACTGTTTACAATTAGATTGACTAAGGTAGTCAATCAAGTCAATTGTTTTGACATCAAAACAATGCACGACCACATGTTTCAATCAAGGCCCTGCAAAAATTGTCGAGCTTCAATTAAGATGTTTTACCCTATCCACCTTATTCACAAGACATCACACCCTCGGACAACCATGTATTCCACTCCTTTAAAAATACTTTAAATGGGAAATGTTTTAAAATGGAAGAAGCGGTGAAAAACAATCTGTTAACATTTTTTAACAATAAAGATGCTACTTTTTGGCATACAAGCATTACGTAGCTATCAGTGCATTGGCAAAAAGTTGTAAATAATAATGTACATAAAAATAAATATATGCATAAACTATTTGCGTTTCCCTTTCTATTTAAAAAAATCACTACGAACTTTCCTGACAACCTTGAATAAGTTAGCAAGATTACATCATAACATTAACATATTAAATATACAATCAATAAACTGAACAGTAATTAAGAAATGTGCGATAATAGCACAGGAAATAAGTTCTAAGAAAAGGAAATATTCCCGCCGATAAATGCGTTCGTTAATTCCAAATTAAAAATTCGGAAAAAACCCGTGCTGCTTAGCCTGTTTTTTTTTAATTAAGTTTGCTGTATACACTTCACACATACCGGCAATTAAGGGTGTGTTAAATTAACATTAATTAAGTGCGGACTAGGGCGGGGTGAAAATACGCGTGTTTTAATATCCTGCGGTGTGGTCACGGGGCCGAGAATTGTGGCGAACAAACCCCAGAATGTAAAATACGTTCAATAAAAGACTAAGGGCGCTAAACAGAATGAAAAAAAAAATCAGACTTGACCTTTAAGAATCTATAAATTTAAAGTAACTGTCAATACAACTAAGATATGACTTTTAAGAGAAGGAATGAGTCGTTCAAAAACGATTTTCTTTTTACAACAAAATTTCTAAAAGGTGACATAAATATTGACATAAAATGTTGATGCCTTTAGAAAAAAAAAGTGAAATTTTATTGTAGCAATGATCATATCTTCAAAGGTAGAAAATCGAATTTTCCGCATATTCTAAAAAAGTCGCTGTTAATTTGTTCTCCATAATAGGGAGGCGGTTCAACAATTTCAAAACTAGTGTTGTGTATAACAGCTATTGAAAAATAAAACGCTGATATCTTTATATATAGTAACCCCACTGATATCTTCAGATTCCAGCACGACAAAGACCTGAAGGGCTCGTCGAGGGTTCCGAAAGAATCGTCACTAGAATGTCAGAAGCATATTGATATCAGCAGATATTGATTCTATTGAAAACTTCTGGCATTTAGTGATTTAGAAATATATATAATAATAAATTCTAAATTTTTTAAGAGATGGTGTTGGAAACAAGAGTAATTAGTCTAATTAAAGTAGTAACAGTCTAATTTCTTACGTCATTTTGATGAGGCGGCAGTATCTTTCGAAACGTCATTGATGTTTAAACGATTTCGAGTTAGCGTCATGATTTTTTCGGGTGGTAAGCATGTCTAGTTTCGAGCCAATTAAAAGAGCATTTGCAACATGTATTGGTTTACTGGGGACACTGGCACCACCGACACCGACACGGTTTAGACGATTCAAAAGTGGTGATTTGAAAGACAAAGAACGCCCAAGTTAACCGAAAAATTTGAAGATGCCGAATATGAAAGATGAAAGAAGACGATATGCAAATTCAACAACAAATAGCAGATAGGTTAAATGTTGGTCGCCGGACCATTTGTGATCGTCTGCATGACATGGAAAAAATCCAGTAGACAAGAAAATGGGTACCACAAAAACAATAAACGAAAAAAAAAAGTGTTGCTTTTTCTGTATGAACGAACGACTTTGTTGCATCGGATCGTGACTGGAAATGAAACATGGATATATTTCGAGAACCCCAAAATGCACAAAATCATGGGTTGAACCAGGAAAAGCGTCAACATCGACCACAAACCTAAATCGCTTTGGAAAGAAGAAAATACTGTGTTTTTGATGAGATCAGGAGGGTGTCGTATATAACGAGCTTTTGAAACCAGATGAAATAGATAATACCGTGGCTATCCTCGACAAATGATCAATTTGAACCATGCGTTGATCGAACAGCGAACAGAATTGACTAAAAGACACAGAAAAGTGATTTTGTGGTACGACAACATTCCATCAGACATAACGAAAACGGTCAGAGAAAAGAGAAAATGTCTGCACTTGACTGGAACTCTTGCATTACCCGCCATACTCACCAGACGTGACCCCTTCCGAACTCTCCATGAAACACTTCAACAATTACGGAGATGTCGAAATGGCTTGATGACTGGGCACAAATACATCAAAAGATGTATGGTTTTTTCTGGGATGGCATCCACAAATTGCCAGACAGATGGGAAAAATGTGCAGTTAGCGATGGCGCACACTTTGAATAAGCCATTTTTACCCTCCTCCCAAATTAAACGTGTGTAAATATATAAGCATTAGACAATCACACTTTAAAAAGATCTTTTATGATTAGAATGTCATCATAACGAGTGAAAAGCTCTTGAAAACCATTGTTCATTATAAACATAAGAACAAAGACTTACTTCAAAATTTGCACTCTATTATGATACAAATTAATATAATGGAAATTCAGACATAAGTCCTAATTAATTTATTTTAAATGAATGTCCTTAAAGTATCGACTATCTTAATGAAATATATTGTTCATAATTTTTCACCACTAAAAACTGGGAGGGGGTATTAAAATTCACATTAAAGAAGGAAGCCAGTTTCTTGTATGAACTCAAAATAAACATGCTGTCCATCTCTATAAACCAAAATGGGAATCAAATGAATGAAAATATGATGAGAAAATGATTTCCTTATTTTTACAAAATACTGTATCCGTTCATACGTTTTGTATTGGCTGTGAAATTCTACACTACCCCCCATATTCTCCTAATGTAACCTCATCTGATTATTTATTTGTACATCTTATTCATCGAAAATTTAGAACAAACTTAATGAATAAAATTGTATTACATGGAAAAATTTTAATCTTTTTTGGTTCTAAGCCATAACATTTGATTTATAAAATATACTGAATAAAAATATGAGGAGGCTGTTTGTAAAGACGACCAAGGAGCATTTGTTCAGAAATGGAGTTGAATTCATATTCTTATATTTTATCCAAGGAATCTAGAGGTGAAGTTAGTTTGTTACAAAAGCGAATAAGAATAATAATAAAATGTGTTTTAAAATCAATTGTTATTACAAACACGACCATATTTCTTAGCATGTTGTTACAAAATCAACCAAATCCACAACAGCCAATCAAAAGGTACGATCCTTAGCCAATCATAATGTTTTTTTCTAATTTCTGGTTAACCAGTTTATTTTTGTTTCCTGGTTACTTAGGATTTGTATTTGTCAGTTTATTTTTAAATCTTAAAAATATTATTCATTAAAAAACAACAATTTATTTAAGGTTGTCTATTTAATATTATTATTTTATCAAATCGGTAAGTCATGGATGAAGAATCACTCGCAATAAGTTTGGAAGAGCTAACTCCTAAACTGGCACAAAAAGAGTACGGCACCCAGAGAAATGGCAAAGGGATATTAAAAAAAAAGTTTGTGTAACTTTCCTAAATTTAATAGCTTATAACTTTAAACCTACTAAATTTTTACTGTATAAAAATAAATACCTATTATCGGTTTGTCTTTTCAGATATTCTGCAAAGGTAATGGATGCTATGCCAAGATGTGCTGTGGTTTGTTAAGAATAGCCGATGTAAAAAAAAATCATGAAGCATTCTATGATAATCCATCAAAAGTTCATCAGGATACATTTATATGTAAGTATGTAAAGAAAAGTAGGCCAAAAAGACGTCGAGGAACAACAGTGCCGAAGACTATAACGTAATTTTTTTTTATCGAAAATCAGATGGGAAACCATATTAGAGTTTGCCGTAAAACCTTTCTTGATGTTCTATGCATTACCAAGCATAGGGTTGTGAGTATATTTTTAATACCGTTTTAAAAGTAATGAAGGATATTTAGTCCCAGTAGAGAGTAGAGGGGGCTGGAGAAAGGAAGCCACATATCAAGACAAACGAACCGAACAGTAATAAATGTTATTAAACAATTAAAAGATTTGGAGTCCCATTATTCCAGGGGTAAAACCAATAGAAAATGCCTATTCATAGAACTCAACATTGCAAAACTGTCGCGCATGTATAACGATAGTATTTCAGATGATTTGAAAAGAAAAGAATCATACTTCCGTTCTATTTTCAATACAAGATTTATTGTTTCATTTGCGACACCCGCCACAGATAAGCATAGCACTTGTCCTGAGCTAGAGTATTTATGCAGTTGATACTTAAAACACATTTTAACGTAATGTAATAATAGTATGTTGAATTTTTTTCTTTTTCCTTTAACCTAATTTTTTTTTTTTTAAACTATTATTAGAAAAACGGTCATTTTACGAAATGTTAGTAAAAAAACGGCCATTTCATTATTCTGGTTATAAAAGCGGCCGCATGACATTTTTGTACTATTTTTTTAATATAAGCAATGTGCCCTGATGAAATTTATCTTGTATACTATGGTACCAACGTACCATAAGTATATCTGATAGGGTGTCATATCTATAGTCAAAAGAGCCCCGAGATTCTTTGGCCAACTCCTTACCAGATTTAATAGGACACTGATCCGTTCTATTTTCAAGCACAGTCCCAGTCGCACGAAATCCAATTTCTTTAAGATAGACCAGCAAGTCTCGATTCGTAAATAAAGTGTCAAAAAAGATAACATGCTCATCTGAACTTGATACATACGACAGTAATTTTGGAACAACTCTTGATCCCAGAGTCAAGCTTGTCTGGTTTTAAGTCTTTTTGCCGATATAAAATATGAATTTATAACAATATCTGTTCGATGCAAATAGTGTCCATAGCTTGTACCCGAATCTAATGCGTTTGCCTCGTATAACCTGTTTCAAGCCATGGTGTCCCTAGTACCCCACTATCATTTCGTCGATTGATAAATATGACGTAAACACTCCGAATTGTTGAAATCTCTCATTGAACATTTCAGTTAGAGGACAGAAAAAGAGAATCAAAAGTCTACATAACGTAAAAGTTATCATTTTAAATTATTATATATATATATATATATATATATATATATATATATATATATATATATATATATATATATATATATATATATATATATTATTATTATTATTATTATTATATATTATATATATACGTATGGGCCCTGGTGGACCACGCGAAGTACAATTAGAGGCGTTTGTTGTTGTTAGCCTTCCATTGTGCCCATACTAATTTCATTCTTTCGCTATGAGCTTTTTTCCTTTCGTCAGACCAAGTTGTTCCAGTCTTCCTCCTTGTTCCAGCCTCTATCCTGAATTTCACTTTGTGTAATATTTGCTGATCTTAGGTCCTCTTTAATTGCAGCAATCCATTTCATTATTTCTACTTTAGCTTTAGTCCTATTTTCATAAAATTCGACTATTTGTCTAGTTAACCTACTCGGATTCATCCGTTTTATGGTCCGTAAAACTTAAGTCTTCTTTTTCTCATATCGCTATATATATATATATATATATATATATATATATATATATATAAGAAAACGTATCAGAGAGGACACGCGCCGATTCAATATGCAGCTAGTGCAAAAAACCCTGGAAGAAAACAAAGGAATTAACAAAGCTAAAGAGAAGCTGAGAAACAAAAGAACGCAAATATATGCTTTAAAGCGTGAGGATGGCACAGTGTGCAGGGCGCGTACCGAAATGTTAGAGCTTGTCAGAAGGTTTTATTCCCAGTTATATGAAGATCAGAGCCAGCCAGGGACAGCAATACCCACGGAAGAACAATATATAATGCCAGATATCCTAGTGGAGGAAGTAACAAATGCTATAGAATTGATGAAGAACGGCAAGGCTCCAGGAAAGGATAGTGTAACTGTCGAAATGCTAAAAGCTGGTGGCCGGACGTTACATAAAACACTGGCAAAATTATACTCAAAATGCCTCAAAGAACAAAAAGTACCGGACTTATGGAAAAATGCAGAAGTGATCCTTTTACATAAAAAAGGAGCACAGGAAGATTTAAAGAACTACCGTCCAATAAGCCTCCTATCAGTGATGTACAAAGTTTTCACTAAGATAATTTCTAAAAGAATATTAAAAAAACTGAATGACGCACAACCAAGAGAACAAGCAGGATTCAGAAGTGGATTCAGTACAATGGATCACATCCAGGTTGTACAGCAGGTCATAGAAAGGCACAACGAATACACCATGCCACTGTGCATGGCTTTTATCGACTACGAAAAAGCATTTGCTTCCATCTCAAAGCATGCGATAATGGATGCACTGCTTAGCCAAGGTGTAGAGAGAGCCATCGATATATGATGGAGCTACAGCCACAATTCACCTTGATGATCTTGAAGTGGGAATTAATATAGAACGAGGTGTACGGCAGGGTGACGCAATATCGCCTATTCTTTTCTCGGCTGGCCTTGAAGAAGTATTCCGTAAACTGGATTGGGAACAGGATGGTGTAAAGATTAATGGTGCAAACTTAAACCATCTTAGATTTGCAGATGATATTATTCTCATTTCACAAGACCCAGAGGAGTTGCAAAGACGCATACAAGAACTGCAAAGGGATGGCGAACCATTTGGCTTGAAAATAAACCTGGAAAAGAGTCAGGTTATGTTCAATAACTTCGCTCAGGACAGAAGAATTTCAGTTTTAGGAAGGGATTTAGAGATTGTGGACAGCTTTATATATCTTGGGCAGAGGATTTCAATGGAGGGGAATACCGCCCGGGAGGTGGAACGGCGTGTTAAATGTGGCTGGCAGGCATTTGGTAGGCTCAACATAGTGTTTAAGAGCAGACTCCCACTTTGCCTGAAAAGAAAAGTATTCGATCAGTGCGTTCTACCCGTTATGACATACGGAAGTGAAACCTGGACACTCACATCGCAATCAATTCAAAAACTTCGGGTGACACAGAGGGGAATGGAAAGATGTATGCTTGGCATTACAAGACGAGACAGAAAGTCCTGTGCGTGGATCAGGGAACAAACAAAAGTCTGTGACATCATTGGAAGAGTAAAACAATTGAAATGGAGATGGGCAGGCCATATAGCGAGGCGATGGGACGACAGATGGACCAAGGCAATCCTGGAGTGGATACCGCTTGATCGCAAACGTCTGCGAAGAAGACCGAAAGCACGATGGATTGATGACATCGTTAAGTATATTGGACCCGAGTGGCAGAGGAAACCCCAGGACTGTGAGGGTTGGAAGCATGCTGAAGAGGCCTTCATCCTGCAGTGGATCGATACGGGCTGATGATGATGATGATGATGATGATGATATATATATATATATATATATATATATATATATATATATATACATATATATATATATATATATATATATATATATATATATATATATATATATATATATACATATATACATATATACATATATACATATATATATATATATATATATATATATATATATATATATATATATATATATACATATATATATATATATATATATATATATATATATATATATATATATATATATATATATATATATATATATATATATATATATATATATGTAGTGTTAGATTTTCTTGGACTGTGTCGTGGACTGCGTTTCGTGGATGCAGTCAAAGAAAATCTAACACTACATATATACGCCAACCGACGGGAGGTCGGTGAAAACATGGCTTGTTGGCTGTGGGTAGAGTCTCCCTATTCTTGATGGTATGGTATATGTCGGCGCACTGAAGAGTCTAAACCTCGAGAAACGAAACATATGTCATCCAGTTGAAGGGATAAGTGAGGCTCCCTCCCGGTCAAGCAAACAACAAAAGTGTTCATTTAGGCGGAGACGCAGGTTGTTGTGTGTTCCACATGAGATTGTGGAACCCAAAGGTTGAGTGTGTGATGACACTCAGCTACTGCTGTCTCATTGGACGCAGTCCAAGAAAATCTAACACTACATATATATACGCTATCCGACGGAAGGTCGGTGAAAACATGGGTTGTTGGCTGTGGGTAAAGTCTGTTGGTATGGTATATGTCGGCGCCCTGAAGAGTCTGAACCTCGACAGACGAAACATATGTCATCCTGTTGAAGGGATAGGTGGGGCTCCTTCCCGGTCAAGCAGCCAACAAAAGTGTTCATATATATATATATATATATATATATATATATATATATATATATATATATATATATATATATATATATATATATGTTAGTTCGTAGCGTTTCGCGGATGGAAGAATACGCTAGACTATTAGTCCGGGAGTACATCCGATCGTTGGTGTCCCGTTTGTTGGGAACGTGCAGACGTTTCGCCAAGGTCACACTTGGCATTCTCAATGCTTGTCTGAAGACTGCTGAACCAAAAAGAAGTAGGCACCATCACAATCTGCGACCCAGAACACTATAAATGTTACGAGCCGGCTTCTACCGCTTTCAGTCTTCAGTTCTTTATTACTATGCTCCAGAAACGAAAAAACGGCCAAAACAGTGGATTTTACTAGTCGACCGTGCCCCAAAGAAGGCGAAGATGTATGGATCGGTGTGAATGGTCATGGCCATCAGTTTCTGTGATTCGCAAGGAGTTATCTTCATCAACTAATTGGAAAAGGAAAAATTACGGGATAGTACTATGCTACATTATTGAACAAATTTCAAGTTGATAAAAAATACCCTCATTAGGTACCGCAACCACCCTATTCTCCAGACCTATCCCGCTCCCACATAACTTCACATCAAATTAAGAGATTTCGATAAAATAATAATATTTCATTTAAAAAGTGTCTTACTTCCCACTATAGCCTTGTATAATAAGTTTACGATGCAATACTGCAAAGAGAAATTTAAAAATCAAGCTGTCACGAAATAAACTCTCTGTTAAAAAAAGCGTAACCCCCCAACGCAAAAGAACTGTCAAGCGTCAGCCAGCCGAGTGTGTTTTTCGCAATTCTTCTAAAAGTGACTGTAATTTGATAAAACAAAGGAAGAAAAGTTTTCATAACGTGGATAGCAAAAGGTAACGATAACAAGGTGCATTAATAATTTGCCGCCTTTTTGCCTTCCCCAGCTAAATTATATCTTCCCATTATTTCCTTTGCAGATTGTTATATTTTGCTATCAGAGTGGAAAATTTGCTGAAAAAGTTTGTCTATAAAAAAAGCGTTTATGAGCGTCTGGTTTTTCTTTTTTCTTTCTCTCCACTTCCATTTACTGTATAGAAATGCTGACTTTGTTAGCGAACAGTTTAATTCAAGAATGTTCAGTACCGTTTTTAATTTAATCAAGACAGTGGTTTGCATTTAAATGATTGTGTAGAAAATTCAATAATTATTTGAAAACAAGCTCCACAAAATCTTGAACATATTCAGTCACTGCTGAGAAACTTTAATAATGCATATTATAAGCCCGATCTATTGAAAAAAAAAGGAGATGGGTTGAATTGTCTCGGGAATTAAAACTGGGTCCACATCAATACAAACTTGCGTTGTGCGGACTGTATGTGTTGTATGTGGTGTACCTGCGCGGCAATGTAGATCCTCTGACACACAAAGTCATACAGACATATTGTCGGCATACAACAAGCACACGATCCCTATGTTGTCCCTCAAATAATACAAACCATTTAATGACAATGCATTTAAATGATTGTGTAGAAAATTCAATAATTATTTGAAAACAAGCTCCACAAAATCTTGAACATATTCAATATCAACAAATAATACAAACCCATTATTCCGGTAAATTCAACCCACACGCAAAATTTTATTGGTGTGGACTCAGCTTAAGAGTGTCCCAACTGGTAATTCGGGATTTAAATTTGGCGCCATTCAACGACTTAAATTAGAAATTTTATATCTCGCATGTATCATCTACAGAACTGGTAATTTAATTATGGATTGTTTTAGGACAGAAGAACGTGTTAGAAATCTTATTATATAGCGCAGGATAAGACGCAGGCATCCTTCCTGTCAACATGTTTTCGTCAATTTCATTCAACATTTTTGGCGAGTTCAGTAAAGACGGTTTTTTAAAAACGTTAAAAACATTTGGTTTTGTAAGTACATACTGTTAACTGTGAAATTTCAATGAATACATCTGACCCATAGCGATTCCTGAGTTTGAAATATGGAGGTTCTGCATAGCAGCAAATGATTTATAAAATACATTTAACAAACCAAAATTGAAAATAAGAGATATAAACTTACCAGATTAGGAAGCAAGTAAAAAATCCCTACAATTGTAGGATCATATATTAAATTAAATGTCACGACAAATATGTAATTTTATATATAATTTTTTGAGGGATCTGAGTACTGCTGTGTTCGTGTTGATAAGAACACGAAAAATAAGGGAAACATACAGAAAATCTGTATGGACAAAAAAAAATATTTAGAATAATTACTACAATTTACTACAGGAAAATATATACTAAAAAAATTAATTTAACCGAGGTAGACGATACTGGAACTTAATTTTAAATAAATAAGCAAAGATTAATATTTAAAAATTTTGACTATATTTAAAATTGTATATATGTATATTGTGTATTGTGTAATTGTCTATATGTACAGTTTAGCATAGTTGGCTAAAGTAAAATAACATAGTTTGCTATGCTAAACAGTTTATCATAGTTTGTATTTGAAAAAGGCGCTGTATGTCGAAACAACTGTTATACATACAATTTTAAATATAATGGAAATTTATAGGTAATATCAATTTCTAAGTAATAATAATTTGCTTATTTATTTAACTAAAAAAAATGTTTCTTACACTCAATTTACAATTTTATTACTTTTTATTTTCTTTAATCTAAAAGTCCGTTGTACCAGTTAGGTGTAAGACTGAGTTTACATTTCAGCATAGTGATATTTTATGAATTATTACCCTCCATGAGTTCCTGTCCAGTGTTAATTTTCTATCCCCATTCCAATGAATTCCTCGTTTGTCGGACTTGTTCTTCCCATCTCAGTCTTGGATGTCCAACTTTTTTTTTTTCGTGCTTTCGCTTCATAGATTAGTTTTACTAATCTCTATTCATTCATTATGTGCATATGTCCTAACCAGCTCAGTTGTCTTTCTTATATAGCTCTTTATATTGGTTTCGTTTCCAGTTGTTCTATTATTACCTTATTTCTCCTTCTGTCCTTTCTTGTAATTCCCTCTATTTTCCGTAGGAATATTTCGGCAGCCGTAATTCTACTTTTGTTTCTTTTTATTAAGGTCCATGATTTGCTGTTGCATATCATTGATGGTCTACTACTTTCTAATACAATTAAGATTTTACCTCTTTCGGTATGTCTCTATTTCCTAGGATTGTTGTTTTTAGGATATTGTATATTTTTGCCTGCTTTTCCCCATTTTTTTCGTTCATTTCACCGTCCATTATTCCATTATCTTCTAGTATTGTGCCCAAATACTTATAATTTTTGAGTTGCTCCATTTTCTTCCCATCGAGTACAATGTTATATTTTATTTTTGTGCCTGCAATTATCATTGTTTTACTTTTGTCAATATTTATTTGCATGTTTACTTTTCTAGCTCTTCGTTATATATTGCTAAGTTATGATGTAATTTTTCTTCAGAATTTGTCATTAGGATCATATCATCAGCGAACAGTAATTCTTGTCACTGTTTTCATTTTTCTAAAACTTATTTTTGTATTCTTGCAATTTGCTTTGCTATTTTTTACAACATCGTCTATAACTACTGAATATAACAGTGACAATTACGCAGTCCTGTCTTAGCCCTATTCTTTTCTCGAATTCTGTGGATTCATCGTTATGCGTTCTTACTTTATTCTTATTGTTGTTGTATAAGGTCTTGATAATTTCTATTACTCCTTTTTCTAGTGCCCTTCTTTTTAGATTTTTCCTGACACACCTTTTTGCATTACTAAATGCATTTTTTTTATGTTAATGAAGTAAATATGGATTTGGGTTTCTTTTCTTTCTGTGCTTTCTAAACGCATGCTGCATTTCCTCTAATGTTGCTTCTAATTTTTCTCTATCTCAGCCTATGCTCCATTATACATAATGGTATATATTTTTCCAGGTAAACTTATAAGTGTGATCCCTCTGTAGTTTTTACACTCTTTTATATCTCCTCTTTTATACAAGGGCAATATTATACCCATATTCCAGTCTATTGGTACTTTCTTTTCTATTATGATATCGTTAAGTAGTGACAAAAATTCTTCCTTTGCCATTTCTCTCATATATTTCAGCATCTCTGCTGTGATTCCGTCTTGCCCTGGAGTTTGTCAAAATAAAATTATTACTTTCAAAACTATGTATTCATTTTTTGTTCTAAAACATATAATTTAATATATTTAATTAATTTAATAAAATTAAACTAATTTACTTTACATTAAATTTGAATTCTTCAATTGGAACCTTAGGTGTGAAACACTAAACTCAAAGCACTTACCAAACTCTTAGCATTATGAGGAGATTGTTTAATTTGATTGAAATAGAATCATCTCCTGATGATAGTAACATGTTGAACTTGAAGAGATTTGCCACTAAACACCAAAATGCTTTTTTGAACTGCTCGACGCACGTTTCGCTAACCATGTTAGCACCATCAGGAGATGATTTAATCTTAGGTCAGATAGAATCTAGCAGATTAAATCATCTCCTGATGATGCTAACATGGTTAGCGAAACGTGCGTCGAGCAGTTCAAAAAAAGCGTTTTGGTGTTTAGTGGTAAATCTCTTCAAGTTTAGAAGTTTAGTATTTCACACCAAAGGTTCCAACAGAAGAATGGATATTAACATGGTTAGCGAAACGAGTGTCGAGAATTAAAAAAAAAAAGTGATTCGGTGTTTAGTGGTAAATCTCTTTGAGTTTACATTAAGTTTGTAAGCTATTGCAAAACGTTGCAGATTATATCAAGAAGTTGAACGCGAAAGCCCAAGATACCCAACATCATTGGGTGTCCGTGAGATACCTTTGCGTCTCGTCATGCATCATGATTTTTCCTTGCGTCCTTACATGCCTCTCGTTCAACACCCCATACGTTTAACGTTTCAACAGATATATGATTGATTTAAAGATGCCAGTGCGCATACGTAGTGCGCGATCTAATGAAAATAGCGCTAGAGTACATGAACATATTGGCGATAATACTAGAACATCATTTCGTCGTCGATCTCATCAGTTGAACATGATGAAAAGCTCTCTGCATCGAATTTTGAACAAAGATCTGACCTTGTATGCGTATAGAATTCCACTAACAAAATAGCTAGTACGGGCATATTAGCTAATTATATATTTGATGTTAGAAGGCCTGCAAGACCATGCGATCTAACCCATCTCGAATTTTTCGTAAGGAACTTCCTCAAAGATAATGTCTATTTTAATAATCCACAGACGATTAATGAACTGAAGCAAACATGCGACAAGTAATTGGAAAAATTGAACCGCAATGCTGCCAACTTGTTATTTCCAATAGATTAATTCAAGGGATGCTCATTGATCATGATGTAACACTTCTCATCGCTATCAATTCATCAGGTACATTTTTTTGGTAAATAAACCAAGTTACTAAATACAAGTAGGCATGAAAATTATAGAACAAACATTTTAAAAATCGCAAATAAACAGCGGTGTCTTAATTTTCTGTCTCGGGCCATAAATATCGCTTAACAATAATCATCGAAACAATCTTCCTTTAGCTTTCTTTAGGTCCCCAGTCCTTCCTTTTTCTTCCTTAGTTCTTAAAAGATAGAAGCAGCAATATTCAACCGTCTCGCTATTTCACAAAAACAACCTCAACCGGCTTCTTTTGTACTAATTATTCTTCAAAATTATTGTTGACAAAGGGCTAGACTCATGTTTCAACCAGAACTTGATTAAACGCATTGTTCTATCCCTATTTTTAAAAAAAGGTCACGAAACAACGTTATACTTCGCGTTAGACAAAATTTTATTTGAATCGATGCAAATTGAAATGATGCATAATTGATAATAATTGAGATTTGTTCGAACTAAAAATTCCGACTAGTATCAGTGTGTATTAGGAAACTAAGGACCTAAATTTTAAAAATTTGTCTAAATTTTCAAAACAATGTCATGCTATTGAACTGCAACAAAATATTGTTATTTGAATGATTATGTATCCATGCCAAACAAATGTTAATAAACCGAACCAAAAAAAATCAACGAACTAAAATACATAATTCGCAATCCAAAAATATTTGACCCAAAAAAATATCCCAATTAATAAAACATACATCCTCCCTTTTTAAGAGAATAATTTCGGGTTTTACGAACAATTTTATTTTTGTGCGGCTTACCATTGTTTCACAATAAGCCTTCCAATTAAATTGAACAGCGACCACATACAAATGAATTTTTTATTTAATATTGGCCGAAATCAATTGTGAATTACCTTCCTGACTACATTTTAAGAGCTTGTAACGAAACCCTACGCGGTTTTCAAATCAAATGGGCCTCGTTCGAATCTTCGTCGTCTGATAATAATTTAACCTAGAAACTGGATTGTTCTCGAAGTGGCGTCCATTTGAATCCGGATTTCGTCCGATCGATATATGAACTTGAACATATTCTCATTGTAGATTGAAGTGGCTTAAAGGCAAAGTTATCGATGTACTACTACCTGATAGTGTTAAAATCATGAAATCAGTTTTTTTAGTATAAAGTTTTTCATTTTGAATTAAACATTGTATTGCAAGTTAAATATAATGAAATTCCTCAAGCTTTCGAAATCTTTGACTTGATTTAGAATCCGATTCTAGATTATATTATCCTTCATTTTCATCTGATAGAAATCATATCATTTTTTTAATATAAAGTTTTTTGTTTACCAACAGAAATTTTGAAAAACTGTGGAGAAAACAGGGAGAATAAGAATTGAATCAAACGAATTTGGGAAGAACAAAATATCTCAGAAAATTGCTACAAAGCACTAATTTGCTCTAATATATAAAAAAAAGTGACAAAAAAGTGTGTACTATTATCGAGGGATTGCTTCATTAGACGTAACATACAAAACACTGGCAAAAATCCTTAACAATCGTCTTAGCATTTACCACCGAGCAGTAGGAGGATCTCAGGGGGGATTTAAAGAGGGCAGATCCTCTATAGACCAAATTTTCATTATGAAGCAGTTACGGCATAATGGATATTAACAAAATCTAAGTTTACACGTCTTGTTCGTCGACTACAAACTATGATTCAGTTATAAAATATAAAATGTTCGAAGCAAATGGAAAAAATAGCAATACCTAATAAAAAATACGAAAGCTTGTCATAATGACACTGAAAAATACATCCAATCAAATACCGCTAGAAGAAGAAATATCAGACGAATTCAGTGTGGAGGGAGGACTCAGGCAGGGTGACCCATTATCCACAACGCTTTTTATCATAGTGCTGAAAATCATGTTGAGGAGAGAGTGAAATAAGTTCTGAAGATTTAATTTACAATAACAGATACCAGTGTTTAGCATATGCTGACGATTTAGTTTTGATGGCAAGAACAAAGAAAGGACTAGAAAAAATGTTGAAACAGTTAGAAGAAAAGTCTGAAAAATATACTCATTCGAAAAAATGGAACTGGTAGAATATTTGGGAGTGATTTACGACAAAAGGAAATGAAGAGAGCGAAATAGAAAAACGAATATCCATGGGTAGTAGAGCAGCAGGAACGATTACAAAAACATTAAGAGCAAAGAATATATCTAAAGCAGCCAAAATAAAAATATACAAACGATAATAAGACCATAGGTTACATATGCATGTGAGATTTAGACAATGAACAAAAAGGAGAACAGACTTGAGAAATGTAAAAGAAAAATCTTGAGAAA